>CAJFCY010000386.1:0-15979 GCA_904066265.1 Eimeria zaria
ATATATATATATATATATATATATATATTACTTCAAACTCATAAGAATATATTGTAGAGATTATGCCCTAGTAAGTGCAGCTACAAGCCGGTGTTTTGTGTTCTTGCTTAGGAGTAAACGTGAACTTATGTCGGTCTGGTGTTGATAAAGAGGAATAAAAATGAATGTACACTTTCGGGTGGCTGCTGTCTGTAGATAGAACAGCAATATGCATACGAAGATTCTGCAGGCAAGAGGTTTGCAGAATCAAACAAACAACAAACTCCAGGAGAAAAAACACATACAGAGAGAAACAAGCAACGACAAAGATAAAGAAACGCCGTCTGTTGTAAATACAATTTCATGCTGCGTGAAAGCATGCAGCAAAGGGTGGGGTCCACCCCCTTTGGTTCTTCTTCATTTAACTCGGACCAGAATCCCCTCGTATATAAAAAACATGAGGGCGCTCTGCAAGCAAGCGCGCTGCGTGTGCACCCAGTAGCCCCCAAAGAGAGACAAAACCCCTTCATCTCGCACCATTCGCTGAGGACGCACACACCCCAAACATGCAAACAAGGCCGAAAACAGTCTATATGCAGCAGCAAATCAAACGTGCCAATGCAACACCACTCAAGCACATCGCATACTGCACCATCTTGACACATCTGATACTGCAGACACGCCTGCTGCGGACGTCCAACTCACGATGCCAATCTGCAGGAAATTTAACTTGACGTAGGGGGAATTGTGAACCTGCTGTCTGCTCCGTAGAACCTGTGAGTAGAGCGCATGCATTCGCAGAATAAGGCGCTGCCTTTCCCCCGCCGCCGAGCCCCAAAAGAAGAGACCTTCTTCACTGAGCAAACATTCAAGCTCCTGAAACACCCTTTGTGCATGCGAAACAGTATAACCGCCTGCAACATCTCTGAATTGCACGTGCCTGGAGGGGATACGTGAAGCTGAGAGCTGCGAACTTCGAAATTGCGCCCCAAACAGCCGGCAGCCCCGCGGAGAAAGAAGAGTTTTGTGAGGTATTGCTGCAGCAATGCAGGAAGCAACATGCCCAAAGGAGGATATAGTGCCGGTATCATTCATAACAGAAATAATGGATACTTCGGTTGTGGGAACACAACGCGTACAACTCTGATAACAGGAGCACACTACACAAAGTTCAGTTATGACCTCTGTATACATTCTGCTCTACCAAAAGATTCGTTCGTTTTCGCTGCTGTGGAAGTTGCATGCGCTATATTGTCGAGCCGGGCGCATTAAATAACGACGACACTGCATGCTCAAGATCGTATTTGTGGGTATCCGTTTCCTTACTGGTCTCGCTTGAGCCGCTCATACACTGCAATCTGAATTGCCGCATGTGGCACTAGAGCTAAAGCAGGGCCGAGGCCTCTGTAAGATTCTCTGATGCCACCGCGGGCGGCGCTCACGATGCAATAGAGGCCATTGCGGAACTGTGGCCAACCGGAAGCCTGTGCAGAATCAACACAGTCCGGCGCATGATGAGTACAACAGGAGATTAATGAAGGCAATGCAAAGTAGACAAAAGAAGAAACGCGACGACCGACACAGAAATTCGTGCAAGCATACAGGGAAACAAAAAACAAACTGCTCACGAGCCGGGGCAAATAGCCAGATACAGAGGCGAAAATGGATCCACGAAAGTGGACGGAAGAGTAAAGCAGCAAATTATGAAGCGGTACGAGCTATGCAGTAGTCGAGCACATTTGTTGCTATCTCTGCTGATACTATATGCCCGTTTTTAGCTGAAACTGAGGTAAGCCGCACATGAGCTCTTGCACAGTTTCCTTCAGAGTTTTGTTTAAACGATATCTGTAGTGCCACTAGCTTCGGAAGACATCGTTTTAAGACGACCAACGAGAAAGTAGAGCCGATGTTCGTACAACTAAGAACTTCACTTCGATCTGGCGAGAACCAGATGCCTCCTTACCTCCGCTTCCTTTGCTTGCATTTCCATTCGCGCTTTGGCGAGCCACAACGGATGTGTCAGACAGGTAGCGAAAAGGCCAGCGACGAGGCCGCTAGCCTGAAACGCGAAATGCAGAAGGCTAGACGGGAGCAATGAAGCAAATGTAGAAATGCTTGTGAAATCAAAGAGAGACAATGGATCAGTTCCTGAACTGTTGTGTTCTTTCGAATCCACCGCGGCAGACCGAAGTCATTGAAGAAAAGAAAAACAAAAGTGAAGCTCATCTGTGCAGGGTGAACATGAAAATTATGGTGGACGCTGAGGTGTAGGCACACCACATCGTCCAGCGATGTCCGCTTCGCCACTTCATTTGTTTTGTTCGAAGGTCCGCAAAGGCCCTCCCTCCAAATGGGAAATGAGGCACCAAGTCGATCGAAACTGAAGGGGAACGCAAATAAAGCCATTACAAAGCCACTGATTTTCTCTGTATGAATATACAGGCGAACGCACAATACACTACACGGTTTCAAATACAGTGTTCACTCTATGTGGGAAGCCAACCACTCATCTTAACGTCTAGATTAAGAAAATATATTTGTATTTCGAGAGACAAACAATAGTACAATAACTACAGCATATAGAAAAGGCTCCCTAGTAAAGACCCGTAGACATTACACCGTCTGCAAATTGCAGTTTTCGCTGAAACGCCCCTCCAAAATGTGAAAGCAGTCAATGTAACAGAACTAAAACACAAGAAAAAGGAACGTACACGTATCTAAAACATGTCCATGAAGTTGAAGAGGCTGCAGCTGTCAACCCCACTCCTTTCCAGAGTCCTTTGAGGCCCTCTTGCTTGTAAATTCGAATTATTGCCGATCGAGTAGAAGCGTAGAGCGGAATGGCTCCACCAGTGACTGCAGCAACTGCAGAGTAAAGGCGCAATCGCAACCAAAAATATGTATCACTACACTCAAGTATGCATGCTTATGCATGCACTTAAGCATATCTACAAGTACACAAACAACAAGAGCTGCAGTCCATTAATGTTATAAATTCCCCAATGTCTTAACGGCAAGCAGACCCTCTTATCGCCGACGTTGCCGTCATTTCACGTTCATTTCATTGTTACGGCTTTTCCAACGCTCTTCTGTTTGCTGCTGTTCATATTTCTGCATTACCTTGCATGCGAGTCTTGATGAGATCGAAGGGATGCAACGCACAGCAAGTCAAAAGTGCTGCTACCCCAGATGCCCCTGCAGCCAACTTAGGCCGGTCTCCCCAACTCAAACTTGAGGGTATAAGGAAAGGCGCCCCTGTACGGTATATTTCTGCACGTTCACGTTCTGACTGTGGAGTGTCTGAAGGATCACCCCTCCGAACCGTCTGCACGCAGGTGCTAATATCAAGCTCCCCTGGGTCCCCTGCGTTCTGCAGGAGGCGTTGGAACATCTCCATTATGGTTGTTCGAGAGTCTGTTATTAGAGAGAGATTCCGACGGTCCCAGCAAGCAGCTATTCATGATGAGATTTGAGCGCAGTGAAACTTCGCAAGGGATGCGGCAAACCTCGCAGCCTTCTTGCGTGCTGTATGCAGACTACTGATATAATGCATGCTCCCATATATTGCTTCTCCACACCAAGATTCCGAGGTGGTGAGGACACTTTAACTCCATCGTTTCCGAACATATGATGCCCTATTAAGTCAATGTGAAAAACGCGCACAACGAACCTAAAGCACGAGTAACGCAAACAACAATTAGTATAGCCGATTATTGCAGAAAGTATGCCTCTAAGAAACTATTAATAACTTGGGACCGGCACGCAGACTATGGAGGGTTTCAAGGAGGGGCCCAACACGTTCAGGCTGCAAGGGCCCCCTGGCGAGGTCGCACGAGTGGCAGTTGGCCGTGATAAGGCGTTGAGGGATGCTGTTTTATATGGCAAATTTTAACTATTTTAGATTTTTCATCATTTATTTCTCAATGTCTTTAGCGCGTTCGTCGTGTCGCGAAGGCTGCTGCGTCAACCGCTCTTCTACGTACCTCGCTCCGACATCGTTATTTTCCTTCACTGCTCGCTGCAGAAGCCGTTAGTGACTTCGCATTGTATGATTCAAAGAGCTACGGAAGTAATTGCATGTATCCGATGGGTCTACACACTTTCTATTTGTTCGGTGTCTGCACTATGGCACTCTAGAAGTGCCCAGAGGGCGCACAGCGACTGCTTCCCCAGCCCTCATGTAGGATTCCAACTCGTGATGTTCGGAGCAGCCGCAGGACATATTCAGATGTTAAATCCTTGGCCTATCGGGCAACTGTACCTCCCCTCCTCTTCCCCCCACGTCCAACAACACGGCATATTAACTGTGTGCACACAAGCGGGCTACTCACTCCATCACATATATAGTTGCACAATATGAACTCGAGAGCAAAAGCATGCGCACATACTGCATACTTATGCGAGTGTATCACCGCACGTATCGATGGGCCTGATAAGGCTGTTACATTCCCTGGCAACAGAAACTCTTATTTCGATTCAAGAGCGTCGTTTCTGCTAGCTGTGGTGTGTATTCCTACATTAGCGAAAGCAGTATATAAGGGTCTTCTAGAAGTAATAGCGTACAATATTTAGCGAGACGTCCGTTAAGCACCAAAAATAGACAAAGAACGAAAATGAATCTCTAGAAAAGGGCCTCAGGCCCGGCAAGCACACACGCGAGCCACAAGTGCAGCAGAGGCGTCCAGGCATCCATAAAACGATTCATATAAAACAGCTGCCGCACTCGCAGCAGCACTAGGGGCACAGAAGACAGCAGAGACGGCGCGAAGGGGCTTCTGAGATGAAGACAAAACCTGTGTACATCCGCAGAATCTCTGCCACCAGGTATTTTCGATGCAGAGACGCACACCGCACAATCGAGGCCCCGTAGAGAACTGCAGCAGCAGCGGCTGCAGCACCAGCTGCAGCAGCAGCGGCTGCAGTGTCCGCTACTGCGAATGCAGCGGCAACACCTGCACTGGCAGCTGCGCAAGGCGTTGCTGCTGCGCGAGCTGCAGCAAAAGCCACTACTGCCGAGGCGCATAACTCATTTGCACTGCTGGCACAAATATCTTTGTGTTTTAGCCTTGGGTCCCTTTGCTCGTATGTGGGATTCTTCTGCTGCGAGGGAGAGACAGCTTAATGAAATCCCCGTATAGAGCTACAGCAGTATCTGCAGCAGCAGCCGCAGCAGTAGCAACTGCTGCAGCGCTTAATTAATGCGTATTTAAACAGAAGGCCTGCATGTCTGTTGGAATGTCTTCGTGTAGCCTTCAGGTGCATCTCCTCTCCTTTCATTGCAGTTTCAGCTTATTCAGCACATCCGATGCCTTCTGTGCTGCTGCATTGATGAGCGGTGCGCCGCTACCGTCGGGGTCTTGAGACAGCAGCTCGCGTACCTCATCATCACGTGATGTTTCTGATGATTCAGCGCTCCTCGGCGGGTATGCAGCGCTCGCTGCTGCCCCTTGTGCGTCGCTTGCATCCTTCGGTGGTGCTGGCTGAGAGGCTGGTCTTGCACCCAAAGGCTCTTGAGGATGTGCACCTGACTCTTCCTCTGCACCATCTGTCTCTCGAGGCGGCACTTGATCGGAGGCATGCACGAGCAGCACTGCAGCATCGAACGACTTCTCTGCTAGGCTCACGAGTGCCGTCCTCAGCTGGTCAGAGGCTGCAGGCATCTCAAGAGCAAGCCTCGCGTATGTGGAATGCGCCGCCTGAGTTTTTACAATGGTGTCAGCTACACCCATCAATACATTTGAGAAGAGAATGCGGTTCAAGTCGCTAGTTGGTGCCATCGCTATGGCCTGTTGCAATGAAACCATGGAGTCTGATACGTTCGTTTCTGAAGCAGAAAGTATATTCAAAGCCCTCTGCACAATACGTTCCTGCACCTGCAGCAGCAACGTCTCTAATTCGGTCAAGCGATACCGGATCTCCTGGACAGTGGCTTTGCTTAGAAGTGGAGAAACTGCATCTCCCTTCGCAGGATTCCAGGCACTGACGATACTCTCCCCGTCTTTCATGTGATATTTCAGCTTGTCGAAAGTCGCATAGTTGGTGGCGTCTTCCTCCAAAAGTTTCTTCGCCCTTTCAATCCATCCTTGTAACAATTTCAGCCCTTTTCGAGCATAGCTCTCTGCCTCTTTCGTCCGGCGTCTTTCTTCAGAGGGGCGCCAATGTTTGGCATCCGCCGTCCCTTCCCCAGTTAGCCAAAACATTTCGAGCAATTGTTCAGAACTTGCATCGGAGGAATCATCCGAATCCTCTTCCGCAGCAGCTGTAGTGCCGGCTGCCCCCCGGCTCCACAGTGTACTGCTTGGTACTCCTGTTGATTCTTGTGGCTGCGATTCAGCACTCGGAGCCCCAATAATAGTTGTAAATATCTCAGGAGAAGACCGCCATAGTCGCTTCCATCCCCCCGTTAATGGTGCAGCCCAAGAAGATGCCGAAGGGCCTCGAACTGGCGGCGTCGCCTGCCGAGGTGGAGTCCGAGTGTCTTCGACGGAGCGAGAGGAGCTTTCGAGAGTCGGTTTGCTTTGCAAATCTGCTGCGAGCTGCTCCGAAACATCCGAAGAACTAGACTCGTCTGGGGACTGTTCACTAGATAAGAATATCTCAGCGGAGGGATAACGTTGCCAAGGACTCCTTGGAGCTGTTCCCGGCGACCAGAGCTGTAAGGGTCTGTGCACCCAGTCAACAGTTAAGGAGGCTTCGGCACCGAAGAGGCGCTTGTTGGCCCTCGGAGAGCCCCGGCTCGACAAGAATCCGCCAGCGTCCAGCAGTCGTGTCATCCGCTCTGCCTCGCATTGCACTTCCTTTGCTTGCCCTTGCATGCCCGCCCGGCGCAACTGATTCGCCGTTTCCTTCAAGTCCGAGAGAAGGAGCCGCCCGCTATGGGCGATGGGAGCCGAGATAGCAGCCGCAGTCGCACGACTCTGTCCAGACAGGGACGCCTGCTGCTGCAACCGCTGCAGTTCGTTTCGACAAGTACTGCTCTGGAGAAGGAGATCGGTCACAAGCAATCTTGTACGCACCATACTGTCGTTCGTCACTTGCGATGGAAGACTGGCTTCTGTTCCTAAGACAACTCGTTGAGCGGCAAGCGCTCTAGAAGCTCTCCCAGAGATGTAGCGGCCCTGAGAGAAATGATGCGCCCGGTATAATAAAGCTTGGACATCCTGTTGAGACGTATACTTCATACGATGGAGCCTTTCTTTGATGGTGTCCAACTCCTTCGTTTCCAGTTCCAGTTCTTGTTTCACCACCAACATTGCCGAACCACTTGAAGCCCCCTCCTCTTCATCATCTTCATCTTCCTCCCCCTCTTCCTTCTCCCCCTCTATTTCTTCTTGACGTTGGAGGCCCCGCAGCCTCAGCGACAGCTCATCGATGCGCTGCTCGAGGTATTCGAGTCGGGATATCAACGATCGCATCGAAGCCTGTGCACTCGCTACCGCGTGCACTTCCTCCGTAGTCAGGCGTTGAGCCTCAGCTCGCATCAATTCAAGAGCTTCCAGCTGTTGTATCACTGTTGGATGTATCGATGAAATAATCCCAACACCTCCTGAGGCCCCTTCATCCTCCCCCTCCAGCACTGCAGCGCTCTCCCCCGCCTCTCCGCCAGGAACAGGGCATGTAAACACATCGTCGTCGTCAGACAATCGTCTAGAAAAAGATCCCGAAATCCTCAAAGAAGACTCTGCAGTGAGCAGCGCGAAACAGCGGAGGACAAGGAAGGCCACCGCTGATATCGAGGCGATGGCCGCCAGAATGAGAAAACGGCTGCGGGGGGGACCTGCCGAGTGAACGTGACCGAAATAAGTGAAAGGGGAACTAGCCGCATCTTCATACACCCCAAATTCGGGTATAGCAGATGCTGAAGAGCTAACAATGAAAGGTTGCACAGCCTCCGAGGGGGGGGCGACCGCGGGAGTCCACGGACGGGCCAATTCCGCAAGATCTAGCGAAAAGTGTGGAGGGGCCGTCATCCGCCTGGTATTTTTGACGGATGGAAACGGCAGAAACCGAGAAATATGTTATCATGTGAGGTAAGAGGCCATCTGGGAGGATGCGGGGAACGGGGGAGAGAGAACCTCTACAGTGCTGCTGTAAATACCAGATTGAGAAGAGAAACCCGCAAACTCTTTGCTTTTAATACATTCGAATTCAAAAAGCGCGCTGAAATGGGTATTTCTAGAGCCGTTATTGCGAGGTTTTCTGGAGAAACAAAATGCAGCTTCACTGGTATATCGAGAGGCGGGGGGCTGTCGAATTCAAGTTTCCGTCGGGCTGGGGGGCTCGTTTGTCGTGCGCGCACTTAAATACTGCGGAGTTGCACTAAATTCCAATAATTTTATATTTTTTGTGGGTTTAAACAACAAGTTCCGCCGAAGTGAGGCCTGAACTCTACACAAACTGCAACAGAGGATGCGCGCGCGTGTCTGCTTATTGGGTGCTAAGGACCTTGTGGAGCGAAGTGAGTATCTCCTACACGTGCTGCATATCTAGTGAATGAATTCAACTCATTTACTGAAAATATCGTTCAGTGAGCAGTATTATTAGCCAGCTTTATACAAATATTACCTTAAAACCCTCCAAGCTCCCGTCTTACACGAGCTCCTTGTTCTCAGTGCGCTGAATGCTTGGGCATACAGTTCCACTTTGTGAAAGTTTCCTTGTTTAGCACTGTGCCATTGGCTTTAGGAAATTTCTCCTTTGCAATTTGTTTCTGGCTGACTTCTGTTTCCCTTGTAGCATCTTCTTGATGGTGAATTGTGGTGTAGCCAGAGTCTGCAGTATCACCTGAGGACTGTCGCAATCTGCAGCGGAATCCAAATAATTATAAGACTTTGCGAAAATAAGATGACCTCTCCATGTCCAAATTAGCCTGGGCACAGCGGCCCAAGGACATGGGACGTAGAGAAAGTGGCACTGCATTAGTTGCGACGCACGTCGTAACGAAAGACATCGAACATATCTGAGCACCATCACAAGCCGTAATAGTCAAAATACTGAAAGAGAAGAGTTCGCCAAAAGCACTTGACCTCCACTTCAGCCCTCATATGGCCTATGTAACGAGAGTCATTGATCTTATTCGTGAACTGCCGTGGGTGTAGCATGCCCTACGCGCAGACGTGCCCTACGTGCAGTTGAGACGTGTACACCGACTGGTACGCAGACTGTAGCATGCCTTAAGTGGAGTCGAACGGTGCACTCCGTGCACGGCCCAACAGTTGGGAACTTGTGTCGTGCGCTTTAGACGCGTACGCAGACTGGTGCGTAGACTACCTACTAACGGAGAAGGTTGTAACGAGAGTCCTTGATCTTATCAAAGGACTGTCGTGAGCTGCGAAAAAGCCAAATACTTACAAGAAAAGAGTCCGTAAAAGCAGCTGACCTTCTTCTCTCAGAGCTTAGGCAACCATAGCGCTGCCACTCGGCTGCCTAGGACCGGGGAGTTGGGGCAGCCGGGCATATGTTGCAGCGCACCTCGCTGCAACTCGTGCTGCTCGGCAGCCCCGTATCTAGGCGCATTCAATCCCCCTTTTGCTGCATGTACAAACTCAATAGGCAGTTGTTGAACACATCCTCCTCCGTTGGTAGGTAGTCTACGCATTACACTGTGTACACGTCTAAAGCGCACGTCTCAACGTCTCAACTGTTGTCCCGTGCACGGACTGTACGGCTCGACACCACGTAAGGCATTTCACAGTTATGTTCAACAATTGCCTATTGAGTTAGTCCATGTAGAAAAAGGGGGCTTGGATGTGCCTAGATATGGGGCTGCCGAGCAGCACGAGTTGCAGCGAGGTGCGCTGCAACATATGCCGGCCTGCCCCAACTTTCTGTGCGTAGGCAGCCGACCGGCAGCGCTATGGCTGCCAAAGCTCAGGGGAAGGAGGTTAGCTACTTTTGCGGACTCTTTTCTTATAAGTATTTGGCTTTTTCGCAGCTCACGATAGTCCTTTGATAAGATCAAGGACTCTCGTTACACAGACTACCTTCCAACGGAGAAGGAAGTGCTCAACAATTGCCTATTGAATTAATGCAGCAAAAGAGGGCTTGTATGTGTCTCTATATGGGGCTGCCGCGCAGCACGAGTTGCAGAGAGGTTCGCTGCAACACGTGCTGGGCTGCCCCACCTCCCCGTGAGCAGGCAACCGAACGGCAGCACTATGGTTGCCGAAGGTCTGGGGAAGGGGGTCAGCTGCTTCTATGGACTCTTCTTACAAGCTTTTGGCTTTTTCGCGGCTCACGATGGTCTTTTGATAATATCAATGACTCTCTTTATAGTGAGCTGTGAAAAAATCGAATACTTATAAGAAGAGAGTCCCTAAAATGCAGCTAACCTCCTTCTCCAGCCCTTAGGCATCCATAGGGCTGCGGCTCCGCTGCCTGCGCACCAGGAGAGGAAGCAGCCCAGCACGTGTTGCAGCGCACCGCGCCGCAATTAGTGCTGGGCTTCCCCATCTCCCCGCATCCAAGCCCCTTTTGCTGCATGAGCTAGCTCAATAGGCCATTGTTGAGCACTTCTTCGTCCGTTAGTGGGTAGTCTGCGCACCAGTCAGAGTACACGCCTCAATTACACGTTGGACATGCTACATCTGCGGCCCCCTTGCTTGCAGAGACCAAATGCCCTCGTGCGCACTAGGGGGGGAGGAGGGGGAAGAAAAGAAAAATGAGACAAAGCAAAAAAATCTGGGAATGGGGGAGAGTGCCTAGGGGAGCTCTCCATGAAAAACATTGCCGCTGCCTACACACGTCTCGAGTCGCTGTCGTCCCAGTGGAGTGGCCACTGGTCCGAACGGGTACCTCGAGCACATTGTGAGCTCACGAGCCGCTTTGTGCTCCCGGCATCCAGAACAGTGGATACTTGGTGGTGAGTCGCCCCAAATGAGCCTGTCCACCGGACGCGTTGGCAACGGTCGGTCGCAGCCGCAAATGCGGGGCACAGCCCCATACAATGAAAAATAGGGAAGGTGTCTGCTGCAGAGCCGAGTCAGCTCTAGAGAAGAGGGGCAAACAGATTGTCTTAGAGGGGAAAGTTGAGAAACAAACCTTGTACGGGAAGAGAACAGAGCAACTTGTCTCTCCTATTAGAGGAAGGGTAAGCAATTTAGAGGAAAATAAGCCGGATCTAAGATGTATGGCGCACATCCGCGCCTGCTGTCCCTGCTGTTTTGACGAGCGCCTGCAGATAGCCCGTAGTGCTCTGAGGAGTAACTTACGGAGTTGCTCCTCAGAGACCCATTCTGCATGTTTGCCAGCTGCCCATCGAACTAAGTATTCGCGTTTTTCCTGACCTCTGGGAGTCGTAAAACGTGTGTTAAGAGTCTCCGTTACTTCCAGTTGCTCCCTCTCCCTGTAACACTCCTCTTCTCGAGTGCGAAGAGTACGAGGGAATTTTGATGATTCCCGGAACTTTTTTAGAAACATTTATCGTATGATGATATCTCCAGCTTGATGGTAACTCAGCAACATAGGCAAATCCATTGACACGATAACGGCCCACGAATGGTCCTACCCAGCGTATAGCAAACTTCCTTGGCTGCTCGCCCCGCTGCGCTATACGGAGGGCGTGCAAATCCACTAGAGCCAGGTGGCCTGGGTTGAAGGTGATCGCAGAGCATCGTTTGCCGGAATTTCTGGTCTGGAGTTCCTGTATTTTACTCATGCATTCCCGCGTTGCTGCTAGCTGTGTGTGAAAGTCTGAGGCCGCATGTGTAGGGGGCTGGCTGCCGACAGCCAGGTCCAAGGTCGGGCCAGCCACGGACGTTTCGGTGTAGACGAGAGATGCAGGATAGCAACTGGTAGAGGAGTGCACAGTTATATTATAAACCCATTCTGCACAAGGGAGAAAGTCAAGCTAATTTGGTGAGTTCTGCTGACCGTAGAGCGGTAAATACTGAGCCAGCGTTCGGTTGGTGCGTTCCATTTGGCCGCCTGCCTCCGGATAGTTCGCGCTGGTCATGCTGTGGTCTATGTTGCGGTGCTTCAAAACTTCTTACCAGAAAGCACTGACAAAATTCGGGTCCCTGCTAGTTATGATACTTTGTGCGAAACCGTGGAGCTTCCACACATGATTACTGAATAACTCTGATACTCCCTCAAGGATAACTGAGCTCCAACAGGGAATGAAAACGACATACTTGCTGAGTCTGTTCACAACCGCGTAGATACCATGGCAGCTTCTTACTGGAGGTAATCCTACCATGAAATGCATTGGGATGCACGTCTAGATCCGTTCAGGGATCGGAAGACTCTGAAGGAGCCCGGGTTTGATGGTGTTCCGCGGTTTATGTTGCTGACACTCCGGGCAATTGAGGACGCATTCCTCCGCTGAGGGACGCATCCTAGGCCACTAAAAGGTCGTTGCCATTCGTTCTACTATCGTATTGGCTCCACCATGGCCCGCTAAAGCATGATCATGCATTTTCTTCAAAACTTCTGTACCTTGGACGGAAGCGTGTTTCACTATGTTGTGTTACTGTGTGCATCTGGTTATGCGTTGTCTCTTGCCTTTAAGCCTTTGTGTGTGCTGCTATACTGTGAAGTTTAGGCATGATGCTGTTCAAGCTTGCTTTTTGCTTTGCCGTGTACTGTTTTTATGTTGAAGTGTATGCAATTTACAGCAAATTCTGGAAGCTTTAACTCTTCTGTGCATTAGATGGAAACTTTCCACTGTGTTGTGCTCTTTTTGGTTCAGGTTGTGTGTAATGTTTATCCCTTTAAGCTCTATTTGAGATGCTAAGTTGGACTGTGTGTGTGTGTGTGTGTGTGTGCTGTTTCAGATACGTCTCTGCTCTGGAGTGCTCTTGTTTCTTAAATGTGTGGTATCCTGTTTTGCAGCTATTTTCTGATGCCTAAGCTCTTCTATGTCTTGGGACGGAAGTGCCTGCAGTCTAGTGCTGGTTTTGCTGCAGGTTGTATGCTGTTCCTTTACGGCTTTCGTTTGCTCCGCTGTGCTGTGACGTTCGCATTTGCTGATCAAGCTACTGCCTACCTACTGTTAGAAAACGTCTCCTCGTTGACTTCGGCTATACTGGCACTTCGCATTTACTTTATTGAAACCTTGTGCGGCCTTCAGAAGGCTATATTGTCAACTAGACTAGCTATGCAACGGGTGTCCTAGATCTTATCAAAGGACTACTGTAGCATGCCTTACGTGCAGTCAAGCCGTGCACGGTGTGGACGGCAAACAGATGAGATGTTGAGACGTGGGTTCTACGTGTGCACTGCCTCGTGGGTTGTCTACCTACAAACGGAGAAGGAAGTGTTAAGCAATTGCCTATTGAGTTAGTAAATGCAGCAAAAGGGGGCTTGGATGTGCCTAGAGTTGGGGCTGTTGTGCAGCACGTGCGCACGTGTTGCGTGCACGTGTTGCAGCGAGGTGCGCAGCAACATAGGCCGAACTCCCCGTCCTTAGGCAGCCGAGCGGCAGCGCTATGGTTGCCTAAGCTCAGGGAAAGGAGGTCAGCTGCTTTTACGAACTCTTATAAGTATTTGGCTTTTTCGCAGCTCACGATAGTCCTTTGATAAGATCAAAGACTCTCGTTACACGTACTGAGGAAGAGTTGCTCCCCACTGCCAACCCCGACGCCTTAGAGACTACAAAATACAAAAGAAGTAGGGATTATCACCAGGAGGTGAAGCATCGGCGACTGAATGCTGCGACGCTGTAGGTGTAAATAAATGTGTTGTCTGCGCTGTCATCTCGAGCGCTGATGAAATACTACTTGTTGTGTTTCTCCACATTCAAGGCAGCATGCAGGGGGTGAAAGGGTTCAGACTTGTTCTTAGAATTTTCGTATGAATAGCCGCGGCAGTAACAGCAACTGCTGCTGCTGTTGCTGGTGCAGCAGCACCCCGTGTTGCTGCTGCTGCTGCTGCAGTAGCGAGCTGCTTAGGTGAGCGTTTCAGTCTCCTCTGCCGTGAAGTATCATACGGCACCCTCTACAGCAAACATTGACTAAGTAGCTTTCATTTTTATAATATTTTTTGTAATTATATACACCAACTTAGAGATTAGAAGAAAGTATAATATGGTGTCTCGTATACATACATGGTTTCTAGGTGTTTGTTAGGTGATTAGAGGAGGTTGTCGTGAGGTATAGGGTCTGTCTACATATATTGTATATTAAAAAACATAAGATATAATAACAAATAAAAAACAATAAAGAAATATATAAACAAAAAAAGAATATAAATAATATTAGTTGTATACTTTTAACAGATTTTATTGTAGCCGACTGGGGGGCCCCAGCCCCTTCACCTGCACATATTATATAAGCTACGAGATGAAGGGTTAATGAGACAGAGAGGTATAATTGATATGTTTTGAAATATATATATTTATTTTAAAAATTTGTTTATTGTTAGTGCATGCGCAGAAGAGCAGCAAAACACAGCAACTTGCAGCAGCTAGCAACACAACGGCCTGCCTAGCAGCCATTAACGCCGTTGCCTTATAGCCGTCATGGTCGTTACTAGGCAGGGCACTGTCACATCCCCTGCAGGTACCCCAGCAGGGGGTGCTGCTGCTGCTGCTGCTGCTGGAGGTGCAGCTGCAGATGCAGCAGCAGCAGGAGCAGCAGCAGGGAGTCCCAAGGGTCGAGGCCAGCTGAAGGCTGCAGCACAACAAAGGGCTCCTTCAAAGAAGAAGCGTGGGGGTCGATCTCCAGGAGCAAAGGCAGCAGCATATAGACAGGCTAGAGGTGGTGGTGGTGTTGCTGCTGCTGCATCCCCTGATGTGTCTCCACGAGCTGCTGCTGGATTACGCAATGCAGCAGCAGCAGCAGCAGCAGCAGGAAGCCCTCGTGTACAGATTGTAAGTAAAGCTGAGGTGCTGCCATCACCCAGAGCCTCAGGAACAGGGCGAAAGACTGCTGCTAATAGGCCCCTGTATAGAGGGGGGGCCCTGAGGGACAGGCTGCAGACGGGGCCCCTTCCTTTTGTGCGGCAGATGAGCGATATGAGTGATGCAGATGATGAAGGTGCAGCAAATACAGCAGCAGCAGCTAACACTGCTCTCGCCGCATCCAGGAGACGCAGAGCAACACAGACAGCAGCAACAGAAGCAGCAGATGCCGGACTGACGAGACAAAGCAGCAGCAGCAGCAGCAGCAGCAGCAGACAACCCAGGGCTATATCAAGGGTCAATCAGAAGGAAGGTGTAGAAGAAGCTTCCGCGTTTGTAGATGGTCTGCGTTACCGCGGCAGCAGCAACACCAGTATAAGCAGAATGAGCAGCAGCAGCAGCAGCAGCAGCAGCAGCAGCAGCAGCAGTATCAGCAGGAGCAGCAAGAGTAGCAGCAGCAGTATCAGCAGCAGCCGTTTATCAGAGGGGAAGCTGTTTCAAATAGTTTTAACATATTTATGTTATGCTTCATTATATATAACACGTAAACCATTTGCCTCATGTAAACGAGAGTTTGAGTTAGAGTTTGGGTTGGGGGCTGCTGCATTGGGGTGTATAGACAGCTTCTTCTTATGCGGCTATGCTGTTTCTCAGTTAGTATTAGCCCCAATATTATTAAGTATAGCTGGTGGTGCATGCACCTCATATATACTAGCAGCAGCATATATTATAAGTGCTGCTAGCTGTCTCCTTATAGGGTTGCTGCCGGCACCCTGGCTGTCTGTCTCCGTCCTGTCTTCTCTATGGTTGTTTAATGGGGTTGCTCAGGCATTAGCCTTCCCCCTTATTGTAGCTACACTCTCCTCCTGGCTATCCAATGCTGAACGTGGAGGCGTACTAGGTAACCAATTATACACCATCTGCAGCAGCAGCAGCAGCAGCAGCAGCAGCAGCAGCAATAGCAGCAGCAGCAGTAGTAGCAGCAACAGCAGTAGCAGCAAAAGTAACAGGAATAGGAGGAGAAACAGCAGCAGCAGCAGACACAGCAGCATATCAGCAACTGCAGCAGCAGCAGTGTAGCCTAATCATCATCATAAGCAGCAGCAACAGCAGCAACAACAGCAGCAACAACAACAGCAGCAACAATATATATATATATAT
>CAJFCY010000387.1:0-15966 GCA_904066265.1 Eimeria zaria
TACTTTCCCCACTGGAAAGCGTCCAACCCATCAGTGCCCCAACTTACTGCTAGAATAAGAGTAGACAACATGCAGCTCGGAGATCTGATGGTAGACGTAGCCAATTGTGCTCATACTCTCATCCAAACTCCACTTGAGGTCCGGAATAAACTTGAGCATTTCCGCCAGATGTGGGTCCGCCTTCTTTTCCTGCTTTACAAATGCGTTGAAGGATTCGTAGTCCGTCACCTCAACCAGCTGAGGCAGCTGAAAAACAAGGCACAACAAGTAGACCACAAAAACGTCAGAAAATCTGCAGTTTTCATGTCGCAAGGAAAACAACGGTTCAGGGTCAGGCGCATGCAAGTTTATCAAGAAGGGGCAGCTTCCTGGACTGCTTGCCAGAAGCAGAACAGGGGGTTGCATGCGCCTCCGATAGAGAAGACGGCGGAAAGACGGAAAGGCAGCAAGGAAAAAGCAGACTACAGCCTTCTGCCACCCACGTTTCTAAATATATTAATGGAGGCTATGAATCGACCTCACACCCAACCAGGAGCAAACAGACATCACATCTTCCCCTGAGTAGATGAATAACCCAGGAGACACGAGATCTTCCTAAACCATCATCCCACCCTCGACCAACTGCTGCCAGTGCTTACATCCTCTTCAATGATTCCCTGGAAACCACACTCTTTCGCTCTTCTGACGAATCTTGCAATCTTCTGATTCCCACCATCGAGTTCACTGAGCGCTACGGACTTGGCCAGAACGACTTTGAAGAAATTGGAAGTCAAAGGAGGCTTCCAGTGTTTGCTTCGGGTGTACATAGGCCAGTACAATGCACTCAGAAACAAAACCAAGAACTGCCGACGCCAAACCAGATCCGTCTTGAGCCGCCGGCAATAAGAAGAATATAATATCGCAAGAGTCGCACTTAGCTCGTGTGGAGCAGCTGCAACAAACATAAACACAACGCCCACAACTTCTAGAGCCACAATGAGGACGCATTAAACAGAAACGAATAAATAGAAGAGATAGCCAGGATCTGATGCATGCATGCCTTCACCACGTCATTTCCTCTCTTTTGATGCTGATCCTGCTGCCACATCCGTGACAGTTGCAATAAAGAGTATGAGTGTTGGCCGCCAGATATGCATACGGAAATTAATACTGAATATGCAAACAGGCCCCGATAGGATCCGTTTGGTCTGTTACTACCACGTGACAAGTTAAAAGGGCTATACGGCACGCCTGCCTCCGTCGTCTGATAATATTTGTCAACTTCCTCCTCTCTCTAAGCTTTTGCTGCACTTATACTGCATCCTATTCATGTCAGTCAAGCGTATCTGCACTGAAAAACTCACTCATAACGGGCACAGGCTTTCCCACTTCGTTGTTCGTGGGGAGATCTTCAGGCAATGTTCCCGCCGGCACTTGCGAGAAAAAGTCATCAGAAAAGTCAAACCAAGGACCCGACTGATAATCTCCTGTCAACCGCTACATGCATATACATACACAGAGAGACAAACAGTACAACTTAGAGAATCCCTCTTGAACAGCTCCACTCACACAAGGCAGGCACGCAAACGCGCACTCACACACCCACAGCGTACAAATGAACAGAAACGATACAAAAGAAGAGAAAAAGAAAGCCAAACGAGAAGCAGCTAGTAAACTTTGAAGGGTATTCGCAATAGACGTAAGAAGGGTAGGCGATACGCTGGAGGGTAGATGACTACGGCAGAACAAAAATGGAACAAATGCGTTATGAAGCATCGGAGAAAAAGACAAGTGCATGAAGCAGACAGAGCAGGAACATATAGATTGTAACACTGAGACTTTCACCACGCTTTCATGTTTCGTGCTATGAATCGCAAGAAACACACACATAAAAAATAGACTGCTAAACTAACAGTCAAAATGCCTCACCTCTGTTTCAGTGCTTGCACCCAAAACCTCCAGAGGGCCCGCAAAAAGAAAACAAACTGCGATAACTAAAGCCATAAGCGCACAGCAGGACATGCTGGTCATGCGGCATGCAAATTGCCGACAACCGCCACTATCACCTGGTGCTGCTGTTGCTGCTATTATTGCCGTTACAGCTGCCTGGCGTGAATGAGGCCGCCTCAATGCAGAAGAAGCAGCAGTAGAAACAGCAGCTGCTGTTGCGGTAGTTGCAGCTGCAACGCATCTTATCGGGACGCCGTTGCTGCCGGCTACAGGATGGCCAGGTAGACCCTGTTGACCCAGGACACCCTGCAGATTTCTATTGGCTGCATTCATTACACGACAGTCTGCTGGATGGCAACTTATGACGCGCTCTGAAGCCGTTGATACAACGGCTCTCCCTCCGTTCAAACTACCTGCAACCCCTGCGTCGCGTGACTCTCTCATCTTGAACGGGCAGAAAGAAATTCGCAGCCCTGCCAAATGAACGTCAAGCCACCGAGAAACAGACAGTTCAAGGAGGCATCCCGGAAACGGAACAAGGTAGACGGGAAAGCTGGTTCAGTGTTGCGACGGAGCGGCGCGTTCGAGGTGGTCTGACAGCCAAGAAGATGGCTGAGGGCCTTCCTGATGTAAGACACCCTTCAGAACGTTTGCTATGTGCCTGTTAACAAAAAGGAGGGGGAAAGACGTCAAAGTTCCAGACTGTCTCGCAAGAGGAAGACGACCTCTTCTCGGGGTTCTGGATGCGATGAGCAGGGGCCGAGGTGTGGAGCTGCCAGTGGAGAAGCCGGATGGTTTATGAAGTGCAGACAAGGGATCTTCTACGTGTTTTGTGCATAAAATCGCTATGTGGAATAGTTCCCCTCCTATCAAAGGCAGCTTCCCAAGGAGTCGCTCCGCCGCACGACAAACGAGAGGTCCGTGCCTCTGTTGCTTCTGGAAGCTCGTTCAATTATTGGAGGAAAACGGAGAGAATTAAGACTTAACTGAAACGCATGCATGCATATTTAATGCATTGTGAACCAAAGACTCACGTAACAGAGAAGCACAATCGAAAAGTCTCAGCCACTAATGTGCTCAGCTTCCATTAACCACCGAAACCGTGGCTGCTCCGCAGTCGAACTCTTCGTTCTTTGCCTGACTTTATGTATTCAACGGAATCAACGAAAATTAAGTATTTACCCGGAAAACTCTGCATTTCATTGGTGAAAAAAGTGGCTAAAGCATGACGTGGGTTTCCCTGCAAACTCTAGAAATCAATCGTTACCGTTCAGTATGAACGTGCAGTCTCGTCTTGTAGCGTCGAGGCGCGAAGTCGCACCCCTTATCTTACCGTCTGACTCAACAAAATGATCGCTTTGCATCGAGCACAGAACTGCTTTGCTTAGTAACTTGTGTGCTCTCCCCACCTGATCTGCAGTACAGAGTCGTACACAATTCTGCACTAAGGTGAGGATGCAGCGTGGTCTGTCTTATTGGTCCATCTACGTCGACTTACGTGCGTCTTTGAAGCTAACTGAGGGCTAAGTAACTGTTCAGTAGCTGACTATTGTGTTGGTGCACGCAGCAAAGGGGTCTTGCGTCCTTCGGCAGGCTATCATCCGTAGTAGGCTGCTTACAGATGGCCTGTCGTGTGCCCCCCCACATACGACTACTCTTTGCCGTCATCAGCAACAGACTCACACAACTCCGAAGAGACGGAGGAGGCAGACGCCAGAGCAAAGCAAGTGGTGCGGATAAGCTCGCACACCTAACCCCGCAGTGCTTATTAAAGAGAGTAGGTCTTCTCTATACAGGGTAGAGATGGGCGACTGCTGAGTACGGCGGGGCACTTCTGCTAAGGATAGGCTAAAGAAGTTGCAACCAAACTAGGGAGCAGTTCTCCCCCCTAAGACGTTACTTGCATGCATTGGATTTGTCAACCTTTCCACTGCCCAGTGGCGACTTTTTCTGAAGAAGCGCGTCAATATGAATACTCTGTTTGTGCCAAGACCGAGATACGGAGGCACACCACACCATACATGGTGCAGACAGGCGGGAACCTAGTGCTTTCTGCCTTCATTCCTTGTCGCCTTCCCGACTCCCAAGTCTCACAATAAGTAGAAAATGGTCTCTGTACAGTTTGACAACTCAGTGTGTTGAGGTGTGCATACACTCAGATTTTAAGCTTTAGCTACTTTGAGGGACACCAGCCAATAACAAGTTCGCTGCCTTCAATACAACATCAGGGGGGGGGCATGCGCTCCAATGTCGCTTAGTTCACTCGCCCTTGCCCTCAGCCGTAACAGGAACAACCACATCGGCAACAGCAGGAGAGAGCACCACCAGCATCATTAGCCACGACAGCAAGAACACAGGTTCCACCACCACCAATTGCAGTAGCAGCAGTAGCGAAAGCAGCCGAACCAGCATCAGCAGCAGTAGTGAAGGCAGTCGCAGCAGCATCAGCAATAACGCCACCAGTCGCAGCATCAGGAACAGTGGAGCACCAACAGCTACACCATGCATTAAAAGTGCTGAGTTGAATGTTCTGCTCTATCTGTTATCTCTGCGTGCCTCATTCCGGCTGTTCTCCCTCCTAATGTTTTTCGTCTATCTTTCGATGTATACTTCTATGTTTATTTCAGACTAAAGGCGGCTGTGCCGCTGACGTCTCTCTTGTTGATTCGTTAAACCAAGCAAAAAACAAATAAATAAATTTGGTAGCTCCCGAGACACCCTAAGATGTGTCTACAGGAAATCCCCATAATGTCAGACCCTTCAAGTCGCCCCCCCTAGAGCAGATAATGCGCGCATGCGTTGCTGCTGCTGCTGCTGCTGCTGCTGGGGCTCCTTCTTCCTGGCTATCGGTTTCATCAACGTCTTCCAGAAGCTGTACATACACCCCAAATCAAAGAAACCCAAGCTAATGAAACATATTGAGGATCCCCGTAACACTTAGCTACATATAGCAAATCAGTACCTAAAACTTCATCATGCATAGAGGGTGCTACATCTACATATTTGGAGGAAGGGGTCAGAATAAACCCTAAATCCTCTATACTCTAATATTAAACCATAAGAGAGGCATTTAGCCCGGTGGCTAGCTTCAAATAAATATGATATCATACTCGCACACACATTCAGCCAGCACGGGTAGAAGAGCTAAGAGGAGGAGACAGTGGCACCGATAGGAATCAACAAAAAAGAGAAAACAACAAACAACAACACAACAAAACGCATGAAAATACGAAGAGAAACGAAGAAGAAATGCAACAGGATAGAACAGCAACCAAGCAAATGCAGTTTTGCATACAAGTACATACATAAACAGACACAAAGGAGCTAGAGAAGCAGCAAAATAAAACAGATGTAAAAACAAATAACAATTTGTATACTTCTAAATTTGCTTCATGTTGATTCGGGGGAAAGGCTGCAATAGCCACAGTTCGCCAAGAGAGTTTGTTGAATGCATCTCCTTTCTTTATTTCTTCAGGCAGCGACAGCCGCAGCAACTATACAAACAATAAACAAATAAACAATACAGAGACAAACAATAAGCATACAAACAATAAACAAACAAACAAAAACAAACAAGCAACAGATAAACAAGAGGCAGACAGTATTCACACACAATTACAGCAAACAGACTGACACAGAGGCCCTCTGCAGAAACTGAAACACATGCTACCCTCAAGACAGCAGCAGTTGCCTATTTATTACAACTCTAAGCCGTTAACCCCTAAACCCTAAACCTCAAACCCTTGCAAACCCTAAGATAAACCCTCAGCATTAACAAACTCCAAAATCTAGCAAACCCTAGAGCCTTGTAAACAATAAATTCAGGTAAGATACTAAACCCTAGAGAAGGTGAAACCCTAAACCCTATTAAACCCTAAAACCCTAGCTAGCCCCAACCCTTTGGTGTGCAGTACATCATCAGGTGCTTGTGTGTATTGTATTTCATATGTAGTTAGGGGCTGCTCTTCTCCTCTTTCTTCTTCTCTTTCTTCTTCTATGTTGTCTTGCAAACAGAAACGCCGCAGCTCTGCATACTTCAGATAACTCCGCGTGCTTAGCCTCACAACCCAAACCTCAGCAGCTCCCTTCCCTACCCTTCCAGCTTCAGCCTCTTCGCTCCCGAGACCCAGAGCAGCATATGCCTTGCTCCTGTTGACACTGCTGCTGAAGATACTGCTGCTACCGGTATAGCTGCTGCGGCCGCTGCGGCTGCGAAACAGCAAACAACAGTGCACGCGGTATATATATACACCGGCGATAAGAAGACTCAGGCGATAGTAAATAACGCACAAGCCAACCCACTAAACACACGAAAGGCGGCCACAGCATACGAGAAAGACTCAAGAAAAAATGGGTGTTGCTTCGATATTCAGGGACTAGGATATTCATAACATCAGAAGCAGCAGCAGCAGCAGCTGCTGCTGCAGCTGCTGCAAATATAATTAATACTCACCATTGAGTCTCTGCCCCTCCACCGTTCCCCATCATCAGCAATTCTTGTCTCATTTCAGATGTCCATACACCTGACTGCGGTCCTGAAATAACAGCAGCTCCCTGCAGCAAATTCGTGAGATCCTGCAGCCCTCTTGCATGCCATTGCTGCTGCTGCTGGCCGGAATGCATTCTGAAATCATCAACAGGGGCGTTCCGTGGGGGCCCCAGTGCGAGCTGTCCATACACTCGAAGGCGCAGCACTGCTGTACGAGCAGAGGCCGAAGAGCAGCTGAAGTCAGCAGAAGTATTTACTGCCGCCACCCCACCCAACCGCCGCACCCCCAAACGCAAATGTGTTAACGCAAGGCCACCAACATTCACAGAGAAGTAATTATGATGCGCTCGTAGATTGTCCCCGCAACCCAACACCGTCACCCAACCAGGAGCTGCAGCCGTACAAACAGCACAGTGGCAGCAGCAGTAGAAGCAGCAGCAGTAACAACAGCAGCGACAGCAGCGACAGTGAGGGAGATCTCTATGAGCTGGTTTCTATTATAGAGCCAGAGGGAAGAACAACTACACTTGCAGCCAAAGACGAAACATATACAGCAGTCCCTTCAGGTGTACGTACACCCCGCTTCACCCTCCCTTCCCCCCCTACATACTCTCTGCTTCGCTCAGTTCAAGGCTGCCATCCACTGCAGGTTTAGCACGCAGGCCTTCCACAAAGAAGGGGGGGCCCGGGGGCCCCCCAGAGCCTCCTGAAGGAGCACCAGGGGAGGCCCCCTGGGAAACCGAAGGAGCTGCCTCCTGTGTTGTCAGGATGTCGAGGCCGTAGATGATGGCTGCAGCAACAGCAGCAGCAGCAGACACAGCAGCACTCGCAACAGCAGATGGGAGAAACGGTGCTGCTACCGCTGGAGCAGCACAACAACACGAGAGTCCCTGATGGCCCTCCAAGAAGTAATTCTACACGCTATAACCCAAACCCTAAACCCTAAACCCTAAACCCTAAATCCCAAACCCTAAACCCTAAACACTCACTTGGCGCTGCGAGCTGCACAATTGTCCATTCAACACTCCCCACGTCTCCCCGGCACTCAGCAGCTGCGACGTTTCGCAATGCCTCCTGCACCATCACAAACCCTAAACCCTAAACCCTAACCTATAGACGTCCTCCCACTTTCTGCTCCCCCTGCTTCAAATACCTGCCGCCGTTCCAGCAGCAACAGCAGCAGCAGCAGCAACAACAACAACAGCAGCAGCAGCAGCAGCAGCAGCGGACCTGAGCCTCCTCCAGAGACGGTCTTCCAGCGAGGATTCGTCTGGATATGACGCTGCAGGGATCGCTCCGCCGCACTTCACAGGCGCCCAGCTGCAGCAAAACCCTAAACCCTAAACCCTAAACCCTAAACCCTAAACCCTAAGGCATGGTGGTGGTTTTTATTGTTTGTTTTTAATGGTGGTTACTAGTATCTATTATTGGTTATTGAAGATGCTGGCTATTCGCGATATTTATTATTATTAGTTATTGTTGTTGTTTATATTATTATTTAGTTTGTGTAGAGTTATCTCACCGCCTCTCTCGCCAAGTCAGGTAGTCTTGTGAATGCGGGTGGCAGCAGCAATGCAAGTGCCTCCTTTAATTGGGGGTTGAGGGGCCCCACAGCAGACAGCAGCGCAGCAGCAGCAAGAGCATCAGCTTTTACAGACAGACGTGAAAGCTGCCGACAGGCAGAAGAATACAAACGCCTTAAACCTGCAGAAGCTACACGTTTGCCCTTCTGGGCTATCGCTGATGCAAACCGAGACCAAGGGCTCTTGCTGCTGCTGCTGCTGCTGCTGTTGCTGCTGTTGTTGCTGCTGTTGCTGCTGTTGTAAAGGGCAGAGCTGCGCCGAGATCTCTTGCGAGAAGAGCTGCTCGCAGTTGAACGTCGGCGGCCTTCGGATGTGGGTCCTGAAGAAATACGAGCTTCCTGCTGCTGCTGCTGCTGCTGTTGCTGCTGATTCTGTTGCTGCTGCTGCTGATTCTGTTGCTGCTGCTGCTGTTGCTGCAGTTGCTGCTGCAGTTGCTGCTGCTGCACGAGTTGAGAAGGACTATTGGATGGAGAAGACACTAGAGGGCTCCATTCAGCACGAGGAGAAGGCATCAACAGGTTCTCTGAAGACCGCCTTAGGGGCCCCCCAGGGGGGCCCCCGAGGGGCCCCTGATCCAACCCATCCTTTGCTTCACTCCGGTTGCTGCTGCGCTGAGACGATGTCCCCACCAGGCCAACGAATGGCAAAGGGCCATCACTCCCCTGCTGCTGTTGCTGCTGCCGCTCCAGCTGTTGCTGGTTCTCTAGCTGCTGCTGTTGCAGCTGTCGCTGGTGTTCCAGTTGCTGCTGTTCCAGCTGCTGCTGTTCTAGTTGCTGCTGTGCCTGTTGCTGCTGCTGTTGCTGCTGTTGAGTGTCTGCTTCTGTTGCAGCAGAGGCTCCTGAAGAAGAGAGGAGGCGTCTTTCGGCTGTGCCGATACTTTCACGGGCCCCGGGGCCCTCCCGAACAGCAGATATGCATTCAGTGGATGAGGGGCCCCTCTGCTGCGATGGGGAAGCAGAATCTATCGACTCCACCAGCTGCTGCTGCAACTGCTGCTGCTGCTGCAGATGCCGCTGCTGCTGTGACTGAGGCTGCTCTGGCTGATGTTGCTGCTCCTGCTGCAATTGCTGCTCATGTATCTGCTCGTGCTGCAACTGCTGGTGCTGTAACTGCTGTTGTAGCTGCTGCTGTTGTACTTGGCGCTGCTGCTGCAGCTGCTGCTGCGCTTCATCCAACTGCGTCGTTTGAAGCTGTCTGCCCATATTCACAAAATTCGTAGAGGCTGTGGGAAGGCTGGAACTTGTGCTGCTGCTGCTGCTGCTGCTGCTGCTGCTGCCAGAACTGATGCCACCTGTGGCCGTTGCATTGTTGTTCGTGCTGCTGCTGCTTCTGCTGCCGCCACTGCTGCTGCTACTGCTGCTAGCAGGCTGTCCAAGGAGCGGCACTTGAAGCTCTACATCAGCCGCTTCACTGACGGGAGAGAAGACACGGGAGGGTCTCAGAGAAGCGCGTAAAGGAGGAGACCCCAACTCAGCTAATCCAGCCTGCTGCTGCTGCTTCTGCTGCTGCTGCTTCTGCTGCTGCTGTACCTGCACCTGCTTTAGTTGTTCCTGCTGCTCCTGTGGCTGTTCCTGTTGTTGCTGTTGTTGCTGCTGTACGGGCTGTTCCTGCTGTGTCTCCTGCTGCAGCGACTGCTCCTGCTGTAGCGACTGCCCCTGCTGTGGTTGTTGCTGCAGTGGCTGTTGCTGTTGCGGCTGTTGTTGCTGCGGCTGTTGCTGTTGCAGCTGCTGTAGCTGCTGCTGTTGTTGCTGCTGCGGCTGTTGCTGCCGTGGTTGTTGCTGCTGTGGCTGTTGCTGCTGTGCCTGCTGCTGCTCCTGTGGCTGCTGATGTGCTGCAGCTAGCTGCGGAGGCGCTGCTGCAATGAAGTCGCCTTGTGCTGGGCTTCTACACGAGGAGACAGATGGGCTATCTTCTGCTGCAGGTGTCAAACTGTTTGCTGCTACTTGCTGCAGCAAGGCCCCGTGCTGCTGCTGTTCATCTCCTCGCTGCGTTTCAGCTGCCAACCCTTGTTGCTGTCGCTGCTGCAGCTGACCCAATCGGTGCTGCTGCTCTGCCTGCTGCTGCTGCTGCTGCTCTTGCTGCTGCGGTGCTCGTTGCTGGTTTTCTTGTTGCTGCAGGTCGTGCTGCTGCACTTGATGGAGAGCGTTTGGTTGCTGCACAGGCTGCTGTGCTGCTTCCCTGTGTCGCTCCTGCTGCTGCAGCTCAGCGGTCTCCCTACTTGACTCCTCGTGTTGCGTTTCTTCTATAGGCTCTCGGCTTTGTTGCTGTTGTTGCTGCTGCTCCTGCTGCTGCTGTTGCCAGTGGTGCGGCTGTCCCCTGGGGGATTCGCTTCGGCTGCAAGGAGAAGCCGGTGGGGCTCGCGGCACATCAGATGATGAATCACGCGGTACAGCAATAGGAGGCAGCAGCTGAGAGGCGGCAGCAGCAGCAGCAGCTCCGACTCCTGTGGCTTCTCCTGCTGCTGAAGTCGTTCTCTTCGCAGCAGCAATCCTCTCCATTGTTCCACTTGGCCTTGCTGCTAATGGTGCTGCTGGTGCTGCTGTTGCTGCTGCTGTTGCTGGTGTTGCTGCTCTCGCTGCCGCTGGCGTTGGTCGTGACGCCGTTGTTGCTGTTGCTGTCAACGTAGCTGCTGCTGCTATTGTGGCGGCCGCAGAATGAGGTGTCACGCGGGGCCGCACAAGCCGCGTTTCAGGCTTATCAGGGTCACGCTGCTGCTGCTGCTGCTGCTGCTGCTGTTGCTGCTGCTGCTGCTGTTGCTGCTGCTGCGGTTGAGGCCGTCTCTGGTGTTCAGCAGCAACCGCTGTTATCCCCGTGTTCCTGGAAGTGCTGTTGCTGCTGCTGTTGCTGCCTCTCCCCCAAAGGCCCGCGGGAGTTTCCCTGTCTCGGCCAGGCGCATAACGCGCGGTCTCAGTAACGGGTGCAGGTGAAGCAGCAACAGCAGCAACAGCAGCAGCAGGAGCCACAGCTGGAGAACGTGCAGGAGCACGACCCATCGACTCTCCTGCGGCTATATGAGCAGCAGAAGCTTCCGGTGGGCC
Organism: Eimeria zaria; assembly: GCA_904066265.1. Lineage (NCBI taxonomy): Eukaryota > Apicomplexa > Conoidasida > Eucoccidiorida > Eimeriidae > Eimeria > Eimeria zaria. The sequence goes on from CAJFCY010000387.1 coordinate 11,040, forward strand.
GCTGGGGGCTCCATCTAAAGCAGATGCAGACAGTGTGTCCTCATATGTGTCTGTTTGCTGCTCACCATCAGACTGCTGCTGCTGCTGCTGCTGCATCTGCTGCTGCTGCAGCTGCTGGTACAGCAGCAGCGGCGAACGCAGCTCCTGCTGCTGCTGCAGTCTTTGTCCATGCACCAGCAACGGGGAGATCTGCTGATGTGCACGTGAACGCGGAGACAGCTGCTGCTCCTGCTGCTGCTGTTTCTGCTGCTCCTTCTCATCTCCTGAAGCCGGCGTGGCAGCAGCTGTCTCTGTAGCCTTTGTTGCACGAGATGCAGCTGCAGCAGCAGCCGCTGCTGCTGCAGCAACAGGTGGAGCAGCAGCTGCTGCAGCAGTTACTAACGGGCTCTTGCTGCGGCGATTGCGTAGGCTTCTGCGGCCCCCAGAAGATAATGAGGTGACAGACTGAAGCAGGGGGCCTCCGTCTCCCCTATAACACTGCTCCCTCAATGCACGCAAGTCAAAGCTGCTGCTGCTGCTGCTGCTGTTCAGCCGTAGTGGTGGGCCACTGCTGCTGCTGCTGCTGCTGCTGCTGCTGGTGCGCGTTGCTTTTGACTGGCCAGAGGCAACGGCCACAAGAGGCGATGATGCAGCATCCGGTGTCTCCGCAGTAACTGCTGCTCCTGCAGTTGCTGCAGCTGCTGCTGCAGCTTGATGCCCCCCCTCCTGCGGTGTATTAACAGCAGAAGAAGGGCCTGCACGTACGCTCCCTCCCATAAGCGGGGAAACCGCCACAGCCTCTCTGCCAGTTCGCGTTGGCTGTTGTTGTTGCTGCTGCTGCTGCTGGTCCTTCCTGTGCTGCTGAGAGCTAAGCCAAAAGCGGCGGGCAGCAGCAGCAGCAGCAGCAGAAGTGGAGGAGGCTGTCGTGCCCATGCGACGCCGTTTACTCGCTGCCCCTTCTCTTTGGCTGGGGGCCCCTCGAACACGCGAATCTTCGCCTACTTTTTCTCGTGCTGCTGTTATAGCAGCAGCAGCAGCAGCAGCAGGTGCCGTTGCTGCTGTAGCCGGTGCTGCTATTATAACAGCAGCAGCAGCAGCAGGTGCCGTTACTGCTGTAGCCGGTGCTGCTGCCGTTGCCGCTGCTGTTGCTGGCTCCTGTGCGGCACTTCCTGCACTCAATTCCGTTGCTGATGTAGCTGCTGCGCCAACGGGGGCAGCAGCTGCAGCAGCAGGAGCAGCAGCAGGAGCATCTGCTGACCACATAACGTCAAGAGGTCTATCATTATTATTATTATTATTGTTGTTGTTATTATTATTACTAATATTATTATTGTTGTTATTATTATTATTTGCTGTGTATTTGGGGGGAGTGCTAAGGAGGTTTTTCTTTCTGCTGCTGGTTGGAGACAACACATTTGAATCTGCTGTTGCTTCTGCTGCTGTTGCAGTATCTGCTGCTGCAGACGCTCGAGGAGACAACAGCAGCAAAGGAGATGAGAAGTTGGAAGGTAAGTAGGATTGACGCCGGGTAACATAGCTGCCTGGGCTGTACTGAGAGACAAACCCCACATCCATATCTCCCCGTGCTGCTGCCTTAACAGTAGATTCAGACAGCTCTTCGCGCCTCTCTTCTGTCAGTGCTGCTGCTGCATCTCCTGCTGCTGGGTCTGCTGCTGCTGCTGCAGTTCCTGCTTCTGGGTCTGCTGCAGCAGCTGCAGCAGCAGCTGCAGCTCCTTTTTCTGGCGCTGCTGCTGCTGTTGCAGCTGCCGTTGCTGGCTCTGCTGCTGAAGTAATAGCAAATCCAGCAGCTGTTCCTGCTAATGCTGCTGCTGCTGCTGTTAGCGGTACTGGGGAGATGCCTTGTGGCTGGGGTGTTCGGCGGCTGGGGTTGATGGGGGCCCTGCCTGCTGCTACTTCTTGCAGCTTCTGAACGGCTCCTGCAGCGAGGAGAGACTCTCTAGCCCTCTGAAAATCACTCTTCCGGGTACCTATTCCTGTTGCTGCTGCTGCTGTGTCTGCTGCAGCAGAAGCAGCAAAAGCAAGGCGTGCAGAGTCTAAGCTGCTTTGTGCTGAAAGAGCAGCAGGAACAAACCGCTTCCGCTGCATCGGCTTCCCTGTGTCTCTGTTGTTACCTCCTGAGACTACCTGCTCGTCTTGATTTTCTTTGGCTGAACCTGCAGAGGGAGAAGCAAATGATAAGGGGGCCCCCTCCGGGGCCCCCCTATCATCTATAGACCCCCGCTCATGTGTTTGCTGCTCAGAATTCTCTGCTGTTTTATGAGGTGCAATAGACAGGGGCCCTTCTTGACTGGCAGGAGGAACTGCTGCTGCTGCTGTTGCTGCTGCTGTTACTGCAAATGGCATTTTGATGGGTTTCGGCCACAGAATGAGCCCTATAGAGTCGCGAGGCAGCTAAAAAGACTCAAAATGCAGCAACGAGTGAAGCAGAAAGGAGAAAAAAATGCAGCAAACTGCAGCAAGTCCCTCGTGCTGCTGCAGTAGAATTGCAAGTTGCCTCTGAAGTCAAAGGGGGGGGTGTTTGGGGGCCCCTGCAGCCACTCTTCATCATTTACAGAATGCAGCTGAAGAATAAATTTGAATAAGAAGGGCTTAAAGCCATCGAAGCAATCGCGAGACAGCTGTAGGGGGCCCCCTCCCTCTTTCTCCCCTCCCCTAGTCCGCTTGCTCCGCTGGACCCTTTCCTGGCAATGGATGCAAGGAGTGCAGCAAGGCCATTCCTGTGTAAGAATCGCCAGGTTTCAAGAAGGTAAAGATCACCTATAAAGACAGCCGACGGGGCAGCTGGTGAGGGGGGCCCCTCTGCAGAAGAGGGTAGCAGACCTCGGGCTGGGGGTGGTGAGGTGGGCGGAAGCCCTACAGCCTGCATTAGAGCGGCTACGGCGGCTGGGCTGGTGTGCATGTAGATTGTGCTATGGGGGGGAAAGCTGCTGAAATGGAGGTGAGACAGAAGAAATGTAGTGAGAAATACATTAAATAGGATCATTATAAGTATCTACTCAGACCTTCTTTGGCGTTTTCCGCCTCTTCTTCCTCTTCCCACGTCATAGGCTGCAGCCGCCTGCCGCGATCATTCAAGTATAGTCAAAATGGGGTCCTCTGTGCAGCCGTCTCGCTTCTTAGACGGTGAGTATCCATTTTTAATACATAAAACAGGAAAATAAGGAAGTGTGTTGCTCAGTTTCTTCACAGAAGCAGCCATTAGACAACATGCGTTTCACGTGAAACTAGAACACAACCGCATCCCGGTGTCTAGGCACCTGAGATATGCCTTGTGACTATTTTCTGTGCATTGCAGCCGCCATTCTCGGCCTCTTTGCGATGGTTATTTCTGCACTTTCCCTATATATGTTTGGCGAGCTGTGGAATGTGGCTCAAGACCAGCGGTTCAGCTCGTGGCGTGTCGGCTTTATCCTACAGAAACTCTTCCCTTTCAAGGTAGGGTTTAGGGTTTAGGGTTTAGGGTTTAAGGAGTTTGGCAGCTGAAGTGGATGATGTTTAATGGGGGCATGTTTACGGTTAAGTGACGTTTATGCGTATAGTACATGGCGTCTTGGTGTATATTTTCACTCGCTGGTGGCAGCAACTTGCAAACAAATGTGGGTTATGGAAGTCTATCAGTTTATCTTGAACATGTTTCTGTTGCGGTGTCTGTACACTACTCGAATAGCATCGTGAAGTAGATACAATAAACAACAACAAGCCAACAGTATATTGCTTGTATATTGGATAGTGTAGTAAAACAGTTATTAGAGTTGAGGTATCAGGGCTACGCAGATACATACAGCAACATTTTGATGGAGTTTATCAACTATATATCTGGGTTTAACTGTTCATGTTCTTTTTGCTGCTGCTGCTGCTGCTCTTGCTGCTGCTGTTGTTGCTGTTGCTGCTGCTTTTGCTGTTTGCTGCTGCTACAGAGGACCTTCGATGTGAATCTGACTCACATTCTCCTCTTTACCATCGCCGTCTTGATGCTGAGTCTGAGGTATGTTGTTACTTCCCCCCCTCCCTAAACCCTAAAACCCTAAACCCTAATAATAGAGTTTATCTACATCTTCTTAGATATACTACTTTATGCATGCACGCAAGCATTGTAGGGAGGTAGATGGTGCCTCCAGCAGTGTTTGCTGAAGTTTGAGTAGTTGCTAGACTTTATAGTGTACAGACAGTGTAATTTCTTTATATTTAAGATAGCAAACGAACAGCATATTGCATGCATATATTTGCATGCATATGTGTATACTTCAGCCTGTCTGTCTATCTTTACTGATTATGCGTTTATGAATACCCCTTGGAAGATCTAGGGTTTAGAGTCTAGGGTTTGTGGTTTGTGGTTTGTGGTTTGTGGTTTGCAGGCCTGACTTGCCACCAGTAGTTGAGGAGCCAGCACCAAGAGGCCGCAAGGAGAAGCCGTCTCGCCAGGAGATGGAGGAGATGCCTACCCCCTCATCATCTTCATCTACTTCTGCAGCAGCTGCTGCTCCTCATAGAGGCAGAAGATAAATTAAAACATTAAACATAAACAATAATATTAATATATATATATATAAACAACAGAATATAAACAAACTCTTGGGATTGGCTGGCCCCAGTGTAGCTGCAACCACACCGCACGGAAGTACCGTCGTTGCAGACACGGGGTGTTGCTGCTGCTGCTGCTGCTGCTGCTGCAGTTGCTGCTGCAACGCCACCTGGCGAGTTTGTAAATTGTTATTTTGCATGCATGCATTGCAGCTGCAGCAATAGGAGAGTGGGTGGCGTTGGCAGACAGCCGAGGTGCCGCGGCCCCATGTGCTAGCAGCTGCAAGTGGTGGTGGGGTTGTTGTTATTGCATAAGAAAGTGAAGCCTTCGCTACTGCAGGGGGCCTCGCTATTGTAGAGTTGTGTTGTAGTTTAATGTAAAGAAAGGGTGGGGTTGGTGTTGGGT
>CAJFCY010000388.1:0-15908 GCA_904066265.1 Eimeria zaria
CAAGTCGCCATTGTTGCCATAGAGCTCTGTTTGAGTAAGGTTCTTCTAGAGCGCGGGATGAGGCCAGACATCGTTATCGGCCACAGTCTCGGTGAGTACGCAGCGGCTTCTGTTGCTGGTGTAATGGAATGGAGGGATGCGTTGCGCTTAGTTGCGAAGCGTGCTACATTGTTAGCTGCACAGCCGAGCCAAAATGGAGTCATGGTTGCCTGCCGGCTGTCAGCTGCTGCAGTCCAATCTGCCATATCCACTGATATGCAGCATTTAGATGCAGTGGCACTGGCGGGAGACAACGCTCCACAAAGCGTGACCATTTCAGGGACCAAAGAACACGTAGACGCTTTGTTGAAGCACCTTGGAGTATCGGAGACTTCCAGACGTCTGCATGTGTCCCACGCTTTCCACTCTCCGCTGATGGCCGGCGCCGTCCCGGAAATGGAATCCATTGTTGCCAAGGTCAATTTGCAGCCAGCGACTATCACAATTGCCTCAACTGTGCGTGGCCGACTGCTAGATCCATCAGAGACGCAAGACCCTCATTACTGGGGAGAGCAACTTACACTGCCTGTGAGGTTTAGGGAAGCTGTGGAAGCAGCAGTAAAGGCAGCTGATTCGGATCATATCGTATTTTTGGAGGTTGGGCCCCAGAGGACACTAGTAAATCTTGCAAGCCAGATTGTAGGTAAGGGACAGCTTAATTGGGTGAAGTACCATGAGCTGGCAGGACGTGACCGCATTGGTGAATCAAGGGATGAACTTGAAGCGTCGCTTGAGCAGATAGCTACTGCGGCTTCGAACCGTCCTGCATGCCTGTGGAAGCACAAGTGAGCGCTCCGCCCCACTATTAGCATATGAAAGCTAAATAGAATGTTCATTTGCATGTCCGCGTTTCTGATGTAGGGAACTATGTTTGGCAGGTTTTAGGGTGTGTTGTCCGGATTCCTGCAGGAAGTTTCCTTTCCCATTCGAAACTGCAGAGCGGCAACACAGACATGGAAATGCTGATCCTGCTGAACAGAAAATGACTCAGGCCGTTCAAGGCCCCCTGTGGAAAACGACATGGAAAGAAGTGACAGCGCCGAGCGCTCTATTGAAGCCCTCCATCGAACGTGCGCGGAACTGGCTCTTCTGCGGAGTTCCTAGGGGGCATGCTTCGGTCTTCCGCAGCCTTCTCAAATCTTCAAACATGGGCGATACCGAAGTAGTGGAAGCAGGGTGTATACAACCAGGGAGCCCACTCCCATGTGCACGTTCTCAGCGTATAGACAGTGTTATATTCGTTGGTGGCCTGTGGAAGACGTCCTCTCCCACAGCTTGCCTTGAAGAGCTACGGACTGTGCTACTGGCCTACTCAACATCAGCAAAAAACGATCCGGAATTCAACCCTCCCTTCTGTATCATTGGAAGCTGCATCAATAGTTCCTTTGGCGTCCCTACCCAGCATCAACCCAGCAAGTACGGAGCTGATTCCGACTTCAGGCAAGCAGGACTTCTAGGAATGTGCCGGACAAGTCGCCTGGAAGTTCAGAGACTTTGCAAACGACAATTCCCGATATTATACGTGAATGTTGAGGACGATTCAGCGGCATGCCTCACCAAGGCTTGGACTTGGATTGACACTCAGTGCGGTTTACTGAAGGACAAGTCGTTTGCTTTCACCGAAGAGGACATCATTATCGCAAATAACAGCCATATGGCTCCCCGTCTAGAGCAAGTATCAACCTCGCAGCCAAGGAAGAAAATCGTTGTTACATCCGAAAAGTCATATATAATTACTGGTGGCACTGGTGGTCTTGGCTTGAGTGTTGCAGAGTGGCTCTTAAAGAGAGAGGCAGGACTCGTTGTCCTTTTGTCCAGAAGTGGCAGGCCAGCTAATGGTTCACTAAAGGCGGCAGCATGGAAGGCTGTTGAAGAGGGAATAAATACAAATCGGGCTGCAATCATGCTGTGTGACGTAGCAGATGCTCAACGTCTCAGGGATACGCTCTCCAAGGTCCACGGAAGCATTCCCATTGGAGGAATATTTCACTGCGCTGGATACGAAGGAGAGGCTAGCCTACTTGATTCTAGCTTGGAAAGCATCGAACGCGTCTACGAACCGAAAGCGCATGGGGCATGGAATTTGCATCTTGCGTGTCAAGAATTGAATTTAGAACGTGGCCTGGATATGTTCGTTCTCTTTTCTTCCATATCTACCTTGCCTGGGAATGATGCTTTAGCTACTTATGCTGCTGCTAATGCATATTTAGATTCGCTCTCATACTGGCGAAGATCGCAAGGATTTCAGGCTCAAAGCATTCAGTGGGGACCATGGAGTGATGTTGGCATGGTCACACGAAACGAAAAGTTTGACAGGGTATTCAAATCCCGTGGAATCAAGCCCTTCATGCCTGAAGAAGGCATACAAGTCATGGAGCTGGCTTTAGAAACTGAGGAGCCATGCGTGTGCGCCCTGAATGTTAACTGGAAAAAGTATTCCCAGGCATTCAGCCATAATATTCCACGAGCCCTAGCCGAATTGCAATCGGAAGTGCAGACTCCTTCCAAAAACTCTAGGAAGGAAGGACCATCAAAAGATTCCATCGAAGCGGTAGTTCTTGAGGCTGCAAAATCGTTGGTTGACCGAGAAGGAGGAATCAGTCCAGAAACTCGTTTGGATGAGCTGGGCCTTGACTCCTTGGGCTCTGTTGAGCTCCGAAATCTCCTTCAGGACCGTCTTGCTATGAGTTTGCCAGCTTCGTTGCTTCTGGAATTCGCAACCCTAGGCGAAGTCATTGAGTACATCGCTGAAGATATCTGCGGCGGACCCGATATGAGCTCCACAACTCGAACACCAGACCCGATGCCCCATCTTTCAGGTGAGTCGGGAGATGGATTCGCGGTTATCGGCATGGGATGTCGACTTCCAGGGAAAAGCAATTCACCTGAGGAATTTTGGAATATGCTATTAGCTGAGACCGATTGTGTTGAAGATATTCCTTGGCAGCGATTCAATATACAGCCTCTGTTCGACCCTGATCCTGATGAGAACAAATGCTATGTAAAGGAAGCAGCCCTACTGGATAATGCGCACTTATTTGACAATGAGTTCTTCCAGATGAGTGAAAGCCAGGCAAGGAATATTGATCCTCAGCAGCGTGTCTTGCTAGAAGTGGCTTACGAAACATTTGTCGATGCACAATACACGCGGGATGAGGTAAAGGGCCAAGAAATAGGGGTGTTCTGTACAACATACACAAATGATTACCAACTGTCCAGTCTGACCAAAGGAGAAAACGGTATTCTTGCTATTGGAGAAGGGGTGGATGGCGGTGTACCCCGATTGGGTGAAGCATCCGGATACCCTGAGCCAGGAGGTATGATGTGTTTGATACCGAACAGGATATCCTACTCTTTTGGTCTTATCGGGCCCAGCGTAGGGGTTGACACCGCATGTGCGTCAGGTTTGGTAGCCCTGGATACAGCCATTACGAAGTTGAGGCTTTCAGCATGCTCAAAGGCGTTCGTTGGTGCAGTAAGTTTGATCCTAGTTCCTTGCTTCTTCTTGGGTGGCAGCAAGACGCGACAATTCGCCAAGTCAGGCAGGTGCCGCACATTTGACGCTGCAGCTGATGGCCTTGTACGCGGTGAAGGGGCTGCTGGAGTGCTGCTTGCCCCGTTAGCTACTGCACGATCAGAGTCAAAATTCGTGCATGCTATTGTGCGTGGCACGGCAATATCTCACTATGGGCAGGGCGCACGCTTGACGGCGCCAAATACTAGAGCCCTCGCTAGAGTTTTGAACCTAGCTCTAAAAGATGGGGGAGTTGACCAGTCCACGGTGCGGTGCTACGAGGCGCACGGAACAGCAACAGTTCTCGGAGACATTATTGAGATGAATGCAGTCAAGCATGTGTTTGAGAAACGGCCAAAAGAAACTCCCCTGATCGTGGGTACTGCACACAACAACATTGGGCACCTTGATTCGGCAGCAGCACTAGTTGCATTCATGAAAACCGTCCTTTCTTTGAAGCATCGCTACGTGCCACCTAATATCCAGTTCAACAAGATGCATCCAGATATTGGGGCGTTTGACACAAGCAGAATAGTCTACACCCGGGAAGGTCAAGCTATCCATATAGCAAATAACCAAACAAGAATATTCGGTGCGAACCTTGCATATGGTCTGGGTGGTACTGTAGTCGCCGCGATCACTGAAGAGGGTGACGACCCATCAAACGCGCCACAGGTGGGAATTTAATTAGAATTACTGCAATGCACATTTGTATTTACTGTGACTGTCCACACAGACCATAAATACGTTCAGTCACTTGCTACATTAAGTGGACTGTTGCGATTCCAGATAAACCTAAGCGGTTTTGTACAACATCTGAAAGCATGCATTTTGCCTATGCTTGCAGGTAACGCGGCATGTTTGGAAGCACAATTCCTTCCCTTTGGATTCCCAGAAATTTGTCTTCTTATTGGGTGCAGCGGCACAGCTGGCCCAAGACAGAAAGCAAACCCCTCGGGATGACGTAAACTACTTGGTCGACTGCATCTGCAACAACATGTTGAGCAGGAAGAATCTGGCATCTCTGAGTCCTTGCACACCTCCTGACTTTGTTTCTGAGATCTTTTTAACCGGAGCAACAGGGCTTACTGGCAGCCAGATTTTGTTAAGTTTGCTGGAACAGAAAATTGACTGCGGTAGAGGGGATCAAAAGGGATTCCCTCGCATTTTCTGTCTAGTCCAAGCTCGTGACCGTATGCACGCCATGTATAGAATTGTGGATGCTGTCACTGGAAGAGGCAAGCAGTGGAAGCAACGCTTCTTCGAACAAGTTGTGCCAGTTGTTGGGGACCTGAGGGCGCCAGGGCTGGGCCTGTCTCAGAAGACATTTGATGCATTGGCGGGTACAGTCGAAGCAGTCTATCATGCTGGAAGGGTTGTAGATTTTGCACTTCCCTATGAAGCAATACGTAAAGCCAATGTCCTGTCTCTTCTCCCCCTTGTCGAGTTGTGCACGACAGGAAGGGCTAAACACCTTCACGTGCTCTCAGATTTTGCGGCACACATCCAGTACTTTGCAGCATTCGCTGATGACCTCAACCAGCCAGTGTTAGAAGAGCTATCTGTTCCGCCGCCGCTGATAGACAGGATGGAGAACCAAATGCCGGCAGGCATCATGGGGTACCCTTGGGCACGTTGGGCTGTTGAAGAGGTACTTGCGAAGTGTCAGAATTGGATTGGCAGTCTGCAATCATCAGCAGCTCACGACTTACATGACATCAAAAACAAGTTCAACTTCACAGTATACAGGCTCCCAAATTCTGCAGTGTACTTCAATAATGGCAGAGTAGACTTCCTGAACCCATTCTTTGCCATTACAATGGCTGCGTTGCAACAGGGTGTCGTCCCTCCTGGGGTTTTACCTGTAGGGCCTCCTTTCTTAACCACGCCCATTGACATTTCAGCAGATATCTTGGCTAAAATTTCAAGGCGCCCTCACCGTCCAGCTGTCATTCACATTATCAACCCGGTTGGCGTCAGGCGGGAAGCTATCAATCAGACTTTGCTTGCTCTTAAGATTCCATACCGAGAGTCATGCGAAGATGAATTTCTACGAGGAATCGAAAACAACCAAAATGGTTCAGCTGCTTACAATTTGCTCCCTGCGATGCGCGTAAGTCAAACGATACACACAACAATAGAGGGCACGGTGAAGCGGGTGCTGCTTTGATTATTAAGACTGCAGAGAATAACTGGGGGGCTTTCAATCGAAACGCCTTTCACGCTGAGTCCTTTTTCTTCAGCGTTGCAAGTCAGTTCACTTGACAAAGGGCTTGCAAATGAATTCAGAGCCATAAGGTTCGTCATTGAAAGGTTGTTGTATTTGTGGCTGCAGTTTTGGAGGCGTTACTGGTTCTCTGAAGACCTCGACAGGAACGATGCCTTTCCAATTATTACAACGAATGTACAGGCCTGCCTTCCTGACGCTTTGAAGTACTTCCCGCATCCTAGCGAAGTCTGGACAAGAATGCTTGCCTACTGGTAAGTTGAGTATGTGCACGATTTGCTTAACACGCAATTTGCGAGCAAACTCTGTAGTTCTGTCTAGAAATGTCAAGCGTTCACGGGACAAAAGATGTCACTGTTGCCGAGAATCACAGGTTTCTCATGAATTCGGTGCAGCTGAGGCAAACGAATTGGCTTGAGTGAATGTCTAACCACGGGAATGAAGAATGCAATCTACTGTTTAGATGACTGCTTTTGCAAAAGAAAAGTTTTGAAGTTACAGTAATCTGTGGTGTGGCATTGTCTTCAGTTTGACCAACTATCACCTCGTCAGAGACCCGTTCGACACTATCATGCCTTTGGGATTCCTGCAAAGTGTGGGTACCTCGCTCGTTGCTACAAAAACTTTCGAACGCTTATCAAGCGACACGCAGAATATGCTTAAATTGGCACTGCATGGTGGAGTCAATAAAGAAATTGAAGAGGCGCTTGAGTGGCAGAGCAAGGAATTCGTGGCTAGCCCTGCTTTCAGCTTCCTTCCCCCTCTTCAGTAGGACTTTCTGCTACATCAATGGCGCTTGATGCGTGACTTTAGGCATTCAGTTTGACAGATGTGCTTATGCTTGGGGAATATGCAGAGCTGACTCCACATCTCTGCATACTTCCTCAAGCATGAGCACCTCTGGTTGGGAACTTCGTTCCTGGCTACTGAACTGCCTTTACGGAAGCATATTCAAAAGTGTTCATAATTCTGCATGCTGTACGTCCATAGTTCATGCTGTAGCTCAGTTCATTATTTTTTCCTTTACTGAACACAGACTACCTAGTTAATTCGCTGGTAACGTTGCTAAGGATACTCACTTTTTGCTTACCGCTCAGTACTGCCTTCAGTAACATTGTTCCCTCAAGGTTTCCCAGCATGAAAGGTTTCGCAGCATTCAACGTATGCGCTTCATACTGCTCAATACTGCCTTCAGTTGCACAGTTCCCTAAAGGATTCACAGCAAATAAAATATTGCATATACATGAGGAACTGATTGGAGCTACGTCCAACCATGGCTGATTGATGAGAAAACTCAGACGGAACTACTCATGACGCCCAGAGACAGAAGACAGCAGTTAGTTGTACTTTGAGAGTTTCGTCATAAGGCATCATACGGTTAAAGTATTTAGAGGCTTCAGTAGTTGGGAAAGAGTGCAAACTCCACCGGCAAATATCCTTTCCGTCTCACAATGTTCTGCTTCGTCTAAGGCAACAGTATTAGTCGGAGTGAGAAAACAACCGTAAAGTGCGGGCCTGTGTTTAGTTTGGCGTGTTCTGCACAGAAGTAGCTTTTGTGAGCAGGCTCTCGTCAAGCGTATGCACGTGCCTTGTTAAGATTTACTTACTGCAGGTGAAATGGTTCTTCCCTTTTGGGAGCAATCTGACACTTAGAAACTCTACATAAGCAGTGCGTTCAATCGAGGTCTTGCATGTCTGCTGTTAAGATGAGCCGATGTCCTTGTACTGTTGCATCCGGGGTTATAAGAGACTCTTCGTAACCAGATCTTTGCTTCGTTTCTACACAACGAAGCAAAGATCTGGTTACGAAGAGTCTCTTATTACAGGCAATGGCGGGTATCCGCCTTCAGGCACGCGATTATATTGCTGTCTTTGAAGTTGCTTACACGTATTTTCTCGTATAACCACAACACCACTGCATTTTACAGTGTCACATAGCGCCTGCATATGCTGCACAAGAAGACCTTCTAGCTTGTTTGGCTCTATGCTAGCGGCAATAACTGTGGGAACACCTTTTTGTGTCCTCTAAATCCAGCGTTGTCCCATTTACTGCTTCTGTGAGGAAGTGTTGTGATGGTATTATCATGTTGCGGGAACATGGGACGGCACCGTAGTACCTTGCATGCATGCACTTCCATGCACACAGCCGAGTTGAGATTGAATGGAAACTAACAGAAATAGGGACGTTGCTGATCTAACTGGAGAACGTTCATTGTCGCACTATGCAGCGCTTTGAATTGGTTGGTTATCCTGTATTCTGGGAGTTGTGTGCTTACGTTTCAGCTTTTAGAACCATCCTACCATTCGAGGCAAGCGTGCTCCCGCCAGGATGTGGTATGGAACATGTTGACCCTTTTGCCCTCTCAATAGATACTTTGATGTGCTAATTACAAGTGAACTGGCCTAGGTATGCCGAGTTAGTGTGGGAACGTCACCTAGTGTACACCAAGGATTCTTCACGCCCGTTGGCGGCCTCTCCTCTTCGCCCGCCGAACTGTTCCCAAATGCACTAGCTGACAGCTGAATTTCACTCTTTTTTTCATCTGGTCATAGCCTGTTGCTCGATTCCCACATCGAGATGCTGGGGTCGCCAATACGTCAGAGCGATGCTTGAGGCTGCGCCGTGGGCGGTCTCGATGCGCTGCATTGTGCCTTCAAGCTACTGGCCTGCCCGCAGGAGGCTCCTTTCCATTTCATGCACCTGAGATTCCTTGCCTCAACTATGCCTATATCTGTTATCATTGAAAAGGAGATATTCGTAAGACTTCCACGACAGTTTAAACAGCCAAAGTGTGATGGATCCGTTTATACTTGCGTAGACGCTTGCTATTGAGCGCCGAAGAAATGTTCTTCAATTCCCTGCAGTGTTCTTCCATGCGTTGCACACAGGATATGGTTTTATGTTTGCATGTAGAGATGCTGTGCGAAACAAGGAGAACCAAAAACTGCGATAAAACATGGCATGCCTCCCCCTCTCCTCAAGGCACCAGAATTGTATGCCGCTGTTCACAGGACGCCTGGAGGTACGAAAGGTCAGCGAATTTTGGGAAGTTCTTCTTATGACTATTCTCTCTACTGCAGTAGACAAGGGTTTCCGCTGAAGCCGAGGGCTTTTTGCAAGACGAGTGCATGCATATCTCCGCTGTGATCTTTCTACGCTAAAGGATGTAAACGCTGTTGAGGACTCTGGCAGGTGCAGTGTCGCATAGCCGATAGGCCTCAACAATGTCTGCTGGGGGCTGGGCGTCCTTGCGTTGCACCGGACAACCCATAGAGCGTCTAGAATTTGTAGCGTGCCCTGGATGAAGAAGGGGCGTGTCCACCTAATCGTGCGCAACTTGGCTAATGAAGTTCAAGTGTGTATATAACAGTTGCCTTTATTATCAGCGCATACAGCAGACGGGGTTTCGATCTGCTCGCATGTGGGTCTGCCGTGCAACATTAGTTGAGGCGAGGTGCGTTGCAACTCGTGTCTGACCGCTTCCTACCCTACTGCAGCTCATGACGGTCCTCAAATAAGGCCGACTGCATCACATCGTGGCATTTGCGTTTCCACCCGTTTATAGCCTCTTTTTGACTGCTAGCAGCAGCAGGTAAAGACAGAAACCAGACAAAGGATTTTGTAAACCATTCATCTTAAACTCAACCTTTTATTCTCTCGCAAAGTAGAGATAAATCAGGGTATACTCTCGTATATGGAGGCTAGCTACAGCCTCGCCGAGCAAGAATAAACCCGATTTCTACATATTGTCATGGCGTACATGTACTTGCTGCAAAAGCAGTTCATGAGGAAAGCCTCCAATTCTTCCAAACATCGAGATTTGACAGATGTCGCAATGCGGAACCAGTCGGCAAAGTCCTAGCTAAGAAAAAGCTCCACCTTCCCGGGGCATATCAGGGCTAATCAGACCTTCCGCAAGGAGGTACGACACAGGTTTATCCCCAGCTTTGCCGGGGACCAAGCTCTAGTAGAGCTGTGAAAACTGAACCACAGGACATTTCCTATAGAAGGGTATTTGCACAGTATGAGCCACTGGTGGCCAGAAGCCCAACTGTGGACCAGGATCTTCTGCTTAATTGGCTCGTTGCAGGGCTATCCCCAGGACAGAAGCAATCTGTAACCGGCTGGCGCGCGGAGAAGGGATTTCCGAGGAGGCAAAGTTAAAATTACGCAAAAGTTAGAATGTTTCTGCACGAAAGAAAGCAATAACACCCCTTTAGCAGACCTAGCCGAAAAGGGAGAAAACTGGTTTGGAAGCGATTCCAATTTTGTGCCTATATGAACACTGGACATGTGCATTCCACACCAGCTCAGAAGGCGATCGGTAACAGTAATTGATAGCAAGAAGTGAACTGTCCATCCAGAAGTCCAGGGGGACGTACCGAGCAAGGCTTTCGGAATAGATCTGCTATCGGAAGCTACTGCATGGAGGCTCAATCTGACTGCCTGGGGCAGTCGCTGCGACTGCAGTTCGAGGAAGGCAGGCAGGATTAGATAATCGGTAGAGTAATGGGTACCAAATGCGTCTGATTTTAATTCTGAAACGAGTCATATTACAGTGATACGGGAATTTTACGCTGTACCATATCACGACGGTACAATCCTAGGCATATCGTGGGTGACCCAGCGCACGGCACGCATGTGCCTGACGAATTTATCGAGTTCTGTAGGCCACAAAGTACCGAGGTATTGCACGCCTCAGCCCTTCCAACGGTCTTCGCACCCTTTACAGAACAAGGAGTTGAGGCGGTATCCTAAGGCAAAGGAGGCAAAGAGGCCCCTCCGCATTGCCGACGCGCTGCAGGATACGACGGAGAAATACATGCACTCTCTCGTGATGGTCTGACAAAGACCGCAACTTTGTGGGTTCGATCCAGTGAGCAAATGCGGAACCGCAACAGTGAACGCGATTAACGGAAAAGTTCTCAGATGTATCAATGTCTTGCCAACGGGCCGGCCACAAACTGCGCAGTCAATGTACTGCATTCTAATAATTCCTGTAGCAGCCCCAAGCCTTGTTCCAAGGTAACGGCGACCAACTCTATTTGAGGTGGAAACTGACCGGCAGGCAGGTGAACTGCTGAGAAAAAGCAAGGTTCAATATTTGTAACGAGAGTCCTTGATCTTATCAAAGGACTCTCGTGAGCTGCGAAAAAGCCAAATACTTATAAGAAAAGAGTCCGTAAAAGCAGCTAAGCTCCTTCCCCAGAGCTTAGGCCACCATAGCGCTGCCACTCTGCTGCCTATGCACGGGGAGTTGGGGCAGCCCGGCATATGTTGCAGCGCACCTGGCTGCAGCTCGTGCTGCACGGCAGCACCGTATCTAGGTACATCCAAGCCGCCTTTTGCTGCATGGACTAACTCAATAGGCAATTGTTGAACACATCCTTCTCCGTTGGTAGGTAGTCTACGAACCAGTCATCTCGAGTGCACGTAGAGCGAACGTCTCAACGTCTCAACTGTTGGGCCGTGCACGGAATGCACGACTCGACTGCAGGTCAGGCATGCTACAATATTCAACTGAAGCGTTCGGGCATAACCCGGTGTAAGGAAAGAAAAGAGGTGGAACGTGCCGCCTGTGTATCGGATTCATGTTCCTCTGCAAAATTAAGGTGAAATAGAAGCTTTTTCATGCTTGCATTCGAAGTACTTCCCGACCATATGCTGAGTCACACAGTATATTCATCAGCTGGCTTTAATGGGAAGCTGTTTTAGATTCTAACATTTCTGGATTATAGGCACAATACTGCGTTCCATACTGTCACGCGTAAACTACAGTACACTTGTATGCCCTTTGTATCGTGAATCCAGCTGCCACACTGCAACGGAAGGCCAACCAAGACTCCTTGGCGCCATTTGCGGGCAGTTTTCGGGTTAATGCGATGGCCAACAACGTTGATTCGCAACAAACGTGGAGATGTCACCATACCATAAATTTTGGCCTTCTAAAGAAGCTTCGAGAATCACAGAAATGTTCCAATACCCTCCGCACAAAACAGAAGCAGCGCGACAGAGAGTGGGAGCAACTGAAGCAGGCGTATATCATACACATGCATCACGGCTCGCAGACGTCAAACGATCGCGCATATTGGCTTTGATGAACAGACGACAGATAACCACAGTAAGCCTTTGAGAAATAACTCAGCAAAGCAATACTTAACGACTACCTGGAGGCGTTTATCGACTCAACAACACTGACAGCAAGCGGCAGCGTCTGCCGGGCAGAGTAGATTCGGCCTATTTTCCCTGATTTACCTACACCTTTTTGCCACGAGTAACGGCCTGTTCAATTCTTTTCCCGCAGTGGGTTTCGTGCATTACTTTCTGTTTCATGTGCGTGCTCCTCCCCGTCAATTCAGAGGTAAACCGACGCCGCAGCCCACAGCATTCCAAATTATTCGCACGTTAGGGTTGGAATCCACACTCTAGCACAGGGCCAACTCTCTATTAGGGGCCCACTGAATGTACCCAACATTCAGTCAGCGAATCACTCATATATTCTTACTGGGTCAGGATACCCGCCCCCAAAGCAGCTCCGAACCGCCACATGCTCCAGACTGCCGCCTCTGACCTGTTGCAGCGCCACTGGTAAGGCAACCACTCGAGCCAACAGTCGGTCGTGGTAACACTACAAACGCCGAGCATTTTCGGGTTCCCAATTCCTTGGCCAGAACACATACAGCCGGCTCTCTTTCGAGGAAAAATGTGGGAGCAGCCGCAGCATGCCCTAGGTTAAGTTTGGACGTTTCTCCCTACTCTTGCGCACCCTGCCTACCAAAGGAGAGGCAATCGTCCAACAAATGCCAGTAGTATTAGTGCATGCACCAGAGGGCGTTTGACTGTCCTCGCATGTGTGTCCGTCGTGTACCACGAGTTGTGGCGAAGTGTGTTGCAACTCGTGTCAGGCCGCCTCCTCTCCCCCGACCGGAGCAAGTGGCGGGTGTCAGGATATGGTTGCCTGAGGGCTGGAGACAGGGATCAACTACTTTTGGAAGCTTTTATCTATATGAATGCTGCTCTGTTTAAACTCAATACGGTCTTCAAATAAGGTCGAGGACTCACGTTACAGTACAGTGGCTTCTTGCGCAGATATTCCGGGTACATTATGTCATATTTCACGGGTGAGAGTCGCATTCTAGGCCAGTAAAACGGCCAGATCCCCCTAACAACTGCTGTACTCACCCAAGCAGGGACCAATAAAGTAAGCTGTTGCAGTTTATGAACGACGGTTGTACGAAGTGACGCGAGAAGTATAGTCGACGCTTCGTTTGGCATCACAAGTGAGTGTCGTGTACGCTGTAGTGTTCAAGCCGTTGAATTATTGTAGGTATGCAGGCATTTTCCCCCGGAAAATGTACGGATTTTGGGCTCGTACCGATGCGGCGACGTTTCCACCCCATTGCTGCTTCCCCACCGAATTGTAGGTCCTGTCAATATCCATTACACGGGATCAGGGATCTGAAGCCTTGACAAGGATTTTCGAGAGCATATGAAGCAACAATAGTAGCGATGTTTTGTTCCCGCGAAAAATCGCTACTATTCGGTACTAAGCAGCAGGCCACCAGAGGTGATGGTGGGCATCGCTGCTCACAGCCGCGTTGACGAACCATGTAACGCTCCGGATTACAACGCAGCTCTTCCCTCATTTTAGCAGAGGGCCATCACGAGCTAGAATAGTGTCAAGAGACCTAAGATAGACGCTCCAAAAATGCAACATAACTTCCCTTAGTGTCTAGCCATCATGAGTAGAGTTGCTCGCAGGCCTGGTCCGGTGCGGTGAAGAGACGGCCTGCCGTGAGTTGCAGCGCACCTGCTACAACTCTTACTACGAGGCAGCCCCACATGCAAGTATACCCAAGACTCCGCTCGAAGCATGTATTTACACCGTAGACGATTGCTCATCACTCTCTTGGCCCTCAGTGGCCAGCCTAGATACAAGTCGAATATGTTGTACCGCTTTCCAGCAGCTTACTGTACAACGCGCCCACAGATGAGCGCTGGGTACAAATTAACTTCGGCTGCCTGACAAGAGGTTGAGCCCTGCATAAATGCTGAAGTGTTGGTGTTCTGCATCATGTGTGTCAAGATAGAGGAAGAATGATAAACTCCGTGGCACCCCAGGGTAAGTCGTCTGTTGTGTTTGTCTCCTCTGACACTGTCCCTTAACATGACTGTCTCCTCACAATATAATTAGAGACTCTCCCCAGAGACACTTGACTGTCTTCTCTTCTCGGGTTGCAGCGTTGCAACCCAAACCATACATACGACCCTTGGGGGGGGGGTCGCCACAACATACAACTCCCTCTGAAGCAGAGGTGAAGGTAGCCATAAGTAATGGTATTTAAAACAAGTTTCAAAGAAAATACGGACAATAGAGGCTGTTGCATACATTAAAAATAGCAGGAAGAAGAAAGCGGTGGTAGAGGTGGTGTTCTGGGTGGTTGTTGGGGGGGGCCACCAGCAGCAACCGCTGTGCTGCTGTCCTGTTGTATTAAGGGTATCGTTAATATCTAAATATTTATATTTGATGTTATTTTGGCTGCATGCAGCTGCACAAAGGGCTCTCCTTGAGTCATTGCTGCAGCAGTTGTTAGCTGACTGTCTGGGGGTTCAGGAAGCTTGAAGCTTTGTCTTTGTCGTGCTGGCATTTCATATACTATTTGTTGTTTGTTTTCTTCTCATATAACACAACAGCAGTTTTTTCTCTCCTCCTCCAACACAAACAACTCCTTCTGCTGCTTACAGCTGCAGGAGGTGCATACATAGCTTCACAGCTGCCACTTCTGCAAACCACCAGCAACAGCAACAGCAGCAGCAGCAGCAACAACACCGGTGTTGCCATTGCATACAGGTACTCGCCGTACAGACCGGCTTATGGGGAGACCCGCTGCTGCGCGAGCCGCCGCTGACGTATGCGGAAGCCCTTAGGGGCCCCCAGCGAAGCAAACGCTGCTGCTACTGCTGCTGCCGCTGCTGCTGCTGCTGCATACAGCACGCTGGAAGCAACCTCTTATTCCCCTTCTCAAGTAGCCTGCAGCGCCAATGCCCCTGACGCTGGACAGACACCTGACATGGCCGAGGCAATGCTCAGGCCACAGTCAGGGTGCCCCTCAGAACACGCAGACAATGCAGCAATTCCTGCTGCTGCTGCAGCAAAACCAGCAGCAGCAGGGGCATCCTTGATGCCGAAAGAATCCGCCAGACCGCATACTAGGGATTCCTTGGGTTGCCTCCCGGAGGATTCTCTAACTCAGCAGCAGCAGCACAAGCAGCAACTGCTGCAGCAGCTGCAGCAGCCGCAGCAGCAGCGGCGCCAGCTGCATCGCACGGACTTGAAAGGACTGCGCTGCAGGGATGCATGCCTTACCTGCAGCAAAGTCAGACCCAGCAGCAGCAACTGGCCTGCTGCTGCTGTGGCTCCGCCGCAGCAGAGGAGGCCCCTTAGCACATGCAATTGGGTGCGCACGCGCTGCTGCCTCACTCGCTGCGACTGGGACAGCAGCAGCAATAATAGCAGCAGCAGTAGTGCAGCGGAACATGATACCGCATGCGCTGCTGCTGCCACAACGTCAACTGGCGCAGCAGCTGCAGCAGAATCAGTCGTTCCTGCTGCTGCGCATGCCCCTTGTGAGGCCTCAATGACAGCACCATTGCCTCATGCCGCCGGTAGCAGCAGCAGCAGCTGCTGCTGCTGCGATCCCGCCTCCGCAACTACGCGGGCCGCGGACCGTCAGGTTCCTCAGCTGCCGGAGGCGGCCGCTGCTGTTGCCAAGGAAGCAGCAGCAGCAACAAATGCGGCAGCAGTACCAGAGGCGCCTTCTTCAGAATCCCTGCCTTGTAGCGCAGAAGCAGCAGCAGCAGCAACAGCAGCAGCAGGGCGGAGCACTGAGAGGGCCCCTTATCAAAGCCGTCTGGTGCCTGTTGGCTCCAAGTCCAGCAAGGCGTCTCGGCGGGCGGCCGCATCAGCTGCAGCAGCAGCAGCAACAGTGGCAGCAGCAGAAACAGCAGCAGCAGCAACACCGCGAGCAGCAGAAGAGGCAGCAGCAGAAGCGCTAGCAGCAGCACCGGCACAAACCGAAGTAGGAGCATCAACAGTACCGGACGCAACAGAAGCAACAGTAACAGCG
>CAJFCY010000389.1:0-15898 GCA_904066265.1 Eimeria zaria
GTGTGTGTGTGTATATGTGTGTGTGTGTGTGTGCGTGCGTGTATATGTGTAATATATATATAATTGTACATGCGCTGTAACAACGTTGTGAGGGTTGCAACAGGGTTAGTGTGTTCATAACATAAACGGGCAAAGTTGCCTATGAGTTGTTGCCTTTATACAAACCCTAAGCCCCAAACAACACGGAAAGGGAGCTGTGACGAAAAAAGCACAGTGGAAACCTTCAGCCATATTTCCTTGCAGCAGCAGCAGCAGCAGAGGCAGCAGCGGCAGCGCATTTGGTGGCTGCTGACGCTTGTATCTGATGAGGCCGTAGGCCCAATAGATTTTAGCATCATCATCTGTTGCTGCTACCCAGGGCCTAAAGGACTGCTGGGTGGCTAGCAGCAGAGGGGCAAGGTAAAAATGCACTGCAGCAAGTTCCTTTGCTGCAGCATATTTAACTGCTGCCGAACTTTGCGGCTGCGGGGCTTCCTTCGTTAGTAGCCGCAGCTGCCTCAGGCGGCAGTATCTCCGCTCTGCCTAGCATTTTTCTTGTTCGACAGGACAGAGATGCAGCAGCAACCCATGCAGTATAAAGCATTTGCACAAACTCCCACTATTATCAACAAAGTAAACGCTAGGGGATGCTAAGCGGGTAGTATTAGCTGTTGCCTGCATCTGCTGCTGCTGCGAGCTGCTGCTGCGAGCTGCTGCTGGGAGTTTCTGACGCTGGAACCTGTTGCCGCTGGCAGCGCAGACAGGTTCGCATGCTCCGAAGTTCCTGCCTGTCTGTACACCCGGGTACCTTCGAATAGGATTTGTCTGATTCGTCAGTTAGAATGGAGTTAACTTGTTCACTTGGGGGGTGGGAGAGCTTTCGTTGCGTTGTAATGGAGTTTACGGTAGAGCTGCGTTAGCTGTACCCCCTCGTTGCACGCATGGCAGGCGAAGAGGAGGTGGTTGCGGGGCTGGACCATGAACGCAAACCGCATGAAGAGGAGGCTGTACACGCAAAGGACACCTGTCATTCTCTCGCTGATGCACTCGGGGCTCTTCCGCATATCTGACAGCCCAGCGATGACGAAACCCCAGTTGGCCACGGGGCCCCAGAAGTGGGTTGTACACCCGTAAGTGCGGAAATACGAAACGAAGTCAGACCAGGCCCGGCTCGCCATGATACTTGATTGACAGTCAGAATCAACAGACGCGGTGAAAGCGACAGCTCCCCCACCGTTCACGGTTTAAGGTCTAGAGTTTATGGTTGAGGTTTGACTGCAATGTTCAGAGAAACGGTGGAATATTTCGAGTTTTCGTGGCGTTATAGGGGACCAGAACACGCGCTCTGTATTCAGTCAGCATGCACAAAGGTGCTGTGTATGGCGCGAAGACAAGCGAACAGCGGCCGAATAAGTATGCTTTATATTTCATAAATATATATAATCTTCTGTAAATATGAAAATTTTGCTAAAGACAACACAGAAGGGGCAGGGGGGAAGGCGAAGGTGTTCCGTAGAGCAGTGAGAGCTGCAACGGTGTTCGGCTGAACTCGGAAAACGGGCGACTGCGTGGCTGAAAACATAGCTCCGTTATGACTGAAATATTTTTCGAATGCTCCTGTTTGTTAAGTGCTTCTGAAACACTGATTTCGCGAAATGCTGGGATTATTATTATTAGTTGAGTTCGTCCAGTGGAACGGTGTGCGGTGGCTGCTTCAGTACCCTTTCCAGACCAGAAGCAATACTGTTAAGTAAAAGTGGGAAGCAGGCGATATTCCCCTTTCAGCGTTATTCAAGAATTTACCCAGGCAGACAGGTACTGCAGAAGTTAACTGCATGCCTACACAAGTGTAGTTTACTCAGTAGTAATGAACTAAACCACTAGACAGGGCTAACAACTAGCCGAAGTATTCCTTAAACTAACTCTTTAAGCAACTGTGCCGCCTTTAGTGGCTACGACGAGACTGTGAAGCGGCAGCTCAGAGCCGATAGCATCTGCTTGTTACAAGTTGCAGCAATCTAACAAACTGGAAAAGTTGAATGGACCGTTAAGGTGAAATTGACAAACCAGTAAGGCTTGTCTCGTGCATCAAAATTCCATCTCCCTTAATACAAAACTCTTCAGTTCGCTTTCGACGTTGGACCTTCATAACATGAAGGCAAGTCTCAGGCGAGTCGGTGGAGAGCGCTCCTGATCGTTTTCAGGACTACCCCGCCTGTGCTGGAAGGTTTATAAAACAATCCTGTTGCGTGCCTCCGACGGCACTGTACTTAATCTAAGCAAGTAACGGAAAAGCCGTGCGCACACTGCTGCGGCGAATAACTGCGATGCTATTCCGTAGGTGACGACAAAATTGTGTGTCTTCAGTCCCCCATATTTCCTGGAGAGTGCATCGCAGCTGCGGGAGAGGCAGCGGCGGAGGAGCAGCTGCCTCTAAAGACTAGATGAAATTAGCAAACGATGTATAAATGCGTCTTGAATGCGTGTACGATACAAAGATAAAATACTCTAAACGAGCGATGATAGAGCAGCTGTTTGCTATGAAAACCACATTGATAGCAAAAGCAATATGCTGACCAAAAAAGGAATTTTGATCAAACGTTTATCCAAAAACAATGAGGAATTCAACGTCAACGGATGTGAATCTGCAAGGGCGCAAGTAACCCTAATCTCTAACCCCTAAACCTTGAGATAACTACGGAAGAGATAGGCGCTCCTGTAATGAGAAGTGAACTTTGGGAGAAGTTGAAACAAAATGCAAACTCAACTTAGCCGGAAGTAAAACACAATTACAAATGCACTCATGAAGGAAGTGGAAACTTGAAAAATTGGTGCATGTAAGCAAGGTTCACAAACTGAAAGGCACTCACAAAAAGAAGAGTTGAGTCGTATTGCATAAGAATAAACAGTAGAAGAAAGCATAAATACAAATTGGATCAAAATAAAACGCGTAAGAAGACAAGAGATAGTACATAAAGTATATTATAGAACATATATAGGCAAACAAAAAACATATATTAAGCCTTCTATATAACAGAGCTGTATCATTGTGAAACGGCGTCCTTGACTATTGATCATTTCTCTCAATCTTCACCTTTTCACTGTGTATTCATCCTGGGGTTAAGCCCTGATTCTTACTTAAATACCAGATCAGCTGATGCTTGTGTTGCAGTGTTTGGTGTCGTTTCTACTTGTTCTTTCTTCGATGGCAATCGGCAAAGAGCCGCCTGGCTCCCATTTGTAAGACCTATGGCTGCACAGCGCTGCAGACGTTTTGGTCTTTCCTGCATTCCTAACTTCAAATAACTCACTGTTGTGTTCGATGTGTTCGATTGTAACTACGTAAGCACCGATGCACCTGTTACTACCTTCCCATCACTCCTTTCTTTTCCTCCGTTACGGGAAGGCTCATGACCCCTTGAGTCGGTTGTTCTTTTTCATTCTCTACGTTCGTTAAATGGGCCTTTTCCAGCTCCCTCTTAAACTGCCGTTCCTTGTTGCTCTGAAGAGAAGGTGAGAAGGCACAAACGACTAAAAGGGATTCCAAGCAAACACCAAGCACCCAGCGCTACCCAAGGCGAAGGGGTCGATGAGGATAACAGCCAGTTCAACAAAGATTTTGCCTGCTTTAAACGTCGTGTGCTCGGCTTGACAATGATGAATGTAGAAGCGTGAAGGACTTACGTGGTTCTCAAACCTAATGGGCTTGTCCGTCAGGTATAGATCGGTGTAGTAAGAGTCCGGCTTCATTTGGTCGTAGGGGGGAGGCTCAAGGGGTGTGAGAGAGCCATCAGCCTCTCGCAAATAATATGTTGTACCTGTGTCGCCTCCCACTTGTACAGGGGAGGTATCAGAACCTCCGCCGAAGGCGCGGAAACTGCTGTTTCCTCTCCCTCGGTTGGGGTCAGATGGTGTTGAAACGCCCCTCGGGGTGTTGGTGTTCGCCGCTGGGGGTGGCGAGCTAGCGCTCACGCCAGGTGTACTGCCAGCGCCTGCCGTTCTCCCACGGGGGCCTGTAGTAACTGCTGCAGCAGTTTGCGTCCCGCTGCTGATGGAGGAATTCGCTGTCGGCGCACCTGATCTTGCACGTAACACACTGCCTCCACCTTCGGTGCCGCTTCTGCTGAACCGTTGGGATCCAGTAGAGCTTGCAGTCCCCCCGCTGCTGCTGCTGCCGATGGTGCTGCTGCTGGTGTACATTGGTTGCACGCTAGAAGCAGCGCTAGTGGGGCTGCCAGGGTAC
This sequence comes from Eimeria zaria, assembly GCA_904066265.1. Classification (NCBI taxonomy): domain Eukaryota; phylum Apicomplexa; class Conoidasida; order Eucoccidiorida; family Eimeriidae; genus Eimeria; species Eimeria zaria. Next base: position 4,223 of record CAJFCY010000389.1, read on the forward strand.
CCCCTGACGCCGCCCCCCACAGTACGGTAGCCGCTGCCGGTGGGAGGAGAGGGGCTGGCCATGAAGGTCCGACCCCCCGCAACGGCAGAGCTGCTGTAGGTTCCGCTTGTAGGAATAGCGGCCCCGCGCGTGTATGGCTGGCCGGACTGTGTGTACGCCGCGCTGCTGTAGCTGGCTTGGCTGCCTCCCGTGCTCATGTAAGGCGTCCCGCTGGAGCTCACGTACGGGCTGCTGCTAGCCACACGAGAACCCCCAGAGTACGGTGTATATGTGGAGCTGCCCACGCTAGTTGCAGCGTATGTACTGCCGCTACTGCCGGTGTATGGGCTTCCGCTGCCTGTGGTGTAGACGCTGCCGGTGTATGAGGTACTTGGACTGTATGTAGTTCCCATGTATGTAGTGCCGCTGCTTCCACTGTACGTAGATCCGGTGTACGTCCCGCCGCTACTCCCACTGCTGTAGTAAGTCGTTCCGCTGCTGGAGGTCGCCGAGGGATACGTGATGCCGGTGCTGTAGCTGGGCATTGAGCGGCCGTAAGTTGTGGAGCCGCTGTATGTCGGAGTATATGAACTGCTGCTGCTGCCCACTGTGTACGTAGGGGAACTGAATGAGGTGGACCCCGTGCTGCTGTAGCCGGTTGTGTAGCCACTGGAGTATCCGCGGGTGCTCATCCCCCCGCGGGAACGCCAGGCTTGCAGGTGTCTGGGCACGCCAGCGGGTGGCGGGGCTCCTGGATTCAGCGCAGAGGCAGAAGCATCGAACGTACTTTCATTTTCATCACACTGCTCACCTGTGGGGGTAGCGAGCGGATCCTTTGAGGCGGCTTCTGTCACTGCTGCTGCGGCTGCTGCTGCAGCGAGAGGGTAGATGAGGGGAAGGAGGCAGAAGACGAAAGCCTTCATTTGGGCCGGACAGGTTGGCAGCCAATATTTGCAGTGCTGAGATCCAAAGAAGAGAGAGCAGCAACAACCGTGAAATGCAGACAGTATGCACACGTCTTCGGCTTAACTGGCTGGAGGAGAATGCGAGTATCACTGAAATAAATCGTTCGCTGTGTTGGATATTAGCTTAAGGAGGCTTGTAATATCAAATAACTCTTTTTAATATATATTGAGAGGTAACAACATCAAAGAATACGAAATAAGTCAAGTCTCAGCAACACACGGCCGACGGAGAGCGCAGCGCTGCCGACTGACACAGACAGCAGCAACGGTCAGTGGGCGCGGGCAAACTGCAACACACACAAACACCATTCTACATTTGTATTCATTGTATTCATTGTGGGTTTGTAGACTTTTAAGTTACCCTTTTTTATGAACGGCTCCGCGGTCGTGGCTCTAAACGCCCCTCAGCCTACCGCCCGTCTCCCCCCGAAGGGTCACCTCTCTAGGACTGCTAGAGCAATTTAGAGGAAAAACGGCCAAAAGTATTGTTTCTTCAGATGGCCATCGTTATGAGCCTCTCTAAAAAATAGGGAAATTCCGGACATTCTGCACACAAGTGCCTGCCCAGCATTACTGACGGGCGGGGAAACCACCCCATCCCGATGATAGTGGCTTCTAGATCCAATATACACTTTTGCTTAATACGTACGATTGTGCATTAAATTAACCCTTACAAATAACCGGCAGTCTTTAGCAGTAGACACCTGGGCAACTTGACCAGATCTGCTTCTGGAGGCTAGCCTTAAAGAAAGCCACACGCACATGTTAACTGCGCGCCGCCCTTTCCGGTGGAGCTACAGCGGCCTTGGAGCCTCAAAAAATATACACTGGAGCACCATGTTATTCTCATGGGGCATATAGCTTTAATGCTGCGTGCAGGGGCGGCAAGAGAAGAACGACTGTGGCGCGCACAGTGCTACGTGCTTTGCAGCATTCGTCACGCCTCACTGCATCCTTTTCCTCTTTAGTAATGCTTTCTGTGGACCTCCACTGAAGTCACCAGGAGGCAAAAAGCGTCTTCAGAAAGAAAAGCAGTCTTCACCTCTTGAAAACATGTCAGTGTAACAATTTCCTTGCGTTAATATTTCATCGTAAAACTTCAACTCGCCAGGCGAAAACCGATGAAAGCGACAAGTGGCTTGAGGATAGTTTTAGACTATCTATACAGCGAATATATAACCGCACACAATAAGGGAAAATTCTCAGCATCAGAATGGATTCGCAAGGAGCCGACTGTTCTCCTGTAGCGGAGCCTTCCCCAGAAGGTAAGCAAGGCTCGATTGCATCACTGAGCTTATAGTATGCCGTTCTCTAACTGTACATATTTCATGCTTTCATTTTCCTTTCCCTTCAACCCTTACAAGAGCCTCACAAAGTCGAAACGAAGAATAAACTGCCTCCATTAAACAAAGCTCGGCTTACTGCCTTCAATTATGCCCCATGCCCCATAGAAGGTTACTTCGTTCTCACACTGCCACGCAGAAACTGTGAAACATTGTCCAGTCCTATAACATATCTCACGTGCAGCTGTATCAGACCCATCAATACATCTGCACCACCCAACGAGGCTTGGCAACAGCATTGTATCGACATGTGAACAGAAGCTTGCTCTTCACCAATCGGCGCTACATCCCAGCACTTGCCACCGTCTAAAGGCGCACCAGAGATTCACAGGCCAGACGCATCGGCTGGCCCCTCAGGGCCTGGCGGCGCAGAGGGAGATAACACTTCTCCCTCGCCTTCTAGCTCTGTAGAGCCCCAAACCAAACACGCATTCCCTACAGGCAGCCCGTGGCTTTTGCAGGCGGCTGAGATGGTCTTCGCATCTTCCTCTGTCTCGCCTGATGTACTGACAGAGGAGCCGGTGGGGGAACGAAGACCCCTGCTCTTAGCTGCGCTAGCGGAGGCAATTGAAAATGAAAGAGCCGTAATGAAAGCTGCAGAAGAGCTGTGTATTGAAGCAGATGGCTCCTTGTCCGAGTGTCAGAAGACGCTTCAACGAACACTTGACGAGGCCTTCGACTTGGTTCGCTTGCTGCTCGCCCGAGGAGCGTCTCTGTCAGTGCCCTCTGAAAAGGGTGTTCTACCACTTGAATATGCAATAAAGAAACACAGCATAAGGGTGCGCGTCACTATTCGGCTTTTTCAACGGTGCCAGGCACATGTAGCTAGGAGAAAACCGACTGACACAAGCAGGCCTTACGATGCATTCCTGTTTGCTGCTGATATTATAAGTAAAACACCTCAGTGCCAGTGATACCCTGGCTTCTATCAAACAGAAAGGGCGTGCAGCAACCCTAAAGACGCCTTGCTACAGTCTAGCTGTGCATTTGTTGTAGCGCGCGAAGCTTTTGCACGAAGCCTTTTTCGGGCTCAAATTCATGCAACACAGCATAGAGCAGGCAAATGCGGAGCCGCCTACTGTAACATAGACTGTAGTATTCAGATTTATTCTAGCCAGGTGGCAGTCCCTGTTGGCTTCTCGCACCAATGGTACACAGTGAAGCGCAATGAGCAGCAGTTGCTGTGTGTTGTGCTTGACGAGGCTACTAAAACGCGAGTGCGCCTTCTCTCTCTCAGGCAGCGGCTCTGTTATTAGCCGCACCGCAAGGCAGCAACAGAAGACGCAAAGGGCGGTTCCCTCTAGCCAACGGCCTGACTCCTCTCCATGTGGCCTCTGCTGCGAGCGACCTCGCTCTGGCCGGCATGCTGCTGAGGGAGGACGCTGGCGTCTCTCTGCAGCCTAGCGCAAGATGCCAGAACTGCCTTTGCAGTGCAGTAGTAGCCGTTGCATGCAATCCTCCAGCACCAAAGGGGTTTCACCCCCCGCCCTCGGTGTCTATCAGCCTTCCTCTTTGTCGCGCGTGCCTAGTCACGGCGCGAGATGAACAAAGCTGCACTGCAGCCTTTTACTCCGGGAGCTGCAGCATGCTGAAGTTGCTGCTAGACAGTGGTACACCTCTGGAATCGCGCAATAGGTCGGGCGACACTCTGCTTCACGCCCTTGTATACAACGCGCGCCGCTTCGTTGACCCTGGCCCAACCAGCAGCATGGAGGAGGTAAAACCTGGTGAAGAGGTTGAAGGAACGTTGGATTTCCCCGACCTATCACAGCACTCCTGCAGCTGTAAAGACTGCAAGGGTGCAGAGGGGAACCCCAGAAGCTCTGCACTTTGCCGTTTATTGCTGTTGTTGGAGCGCGTTGCCTCGCAAGCAGCGGATAACCCTAATTCAAGCCAATCAAAAAATTCAAAAGTAGTCGCAGACTTCATCAACGCGCGCAACCATGCAGGCTGGACAGCGCTGCACCTGGCTGCTTCCCGCGGGTATTCAGACGTCTGCATGGTGAGGCGGCTATGCTGCATGACTGAATCGCTATTTACGTTCCTAGACTACACTTCTGCGTTCCGTTTGTGTACTAAGCCTTTATATTTTCACCTGTACATTATAACTCTGTGTCGAGCATAACCATTTGTGCATTACATCTGTATTGCTTCTGAACCATTTAATGTACTGTAAAGATGCAGTACAAACGTAATGTACAATTTCTCTGCATTACGACTGCATACTAAATCTGTGTATAAGCAGTGCACCATTAAGTGCCAGTGATATTCTTCAGGTTTTGTTGGACTACGGGGCAAACAGCAATCTCCCAACAAAAAAGCGTCGCCTGCGGCCCGAGAGCCTCGCACGGATTAACAGGCACTTTGCCACGGCCAGGTGCGCCTCTAAGGGTTATGTATATACGTCTGCAAATACATGTGTATATCCCTTGCAGCCTTTAGCTCGTACTACGCCTTATGTAGACTGTAGATGGAAACTGACGCTTCTAGTTTAATGCATCTCCATTAGATCTTCCAGACAATAAGGCAGCCCATGGGAGTGTCGGTCATCCTACTGCAGCTAAAGGATTGCTTTTACTTGCACGTCCCCTCAGGATGCTGCGCGAGAGTGCGGAAAAGCCGGGTATGAGCTCTCCTGCTAAGGCGGCTCAAGTGCTGTACATTCGCCTTAAACGAAGCGCGCAAAGTCACCCTCTTTTGGCGGTGCTGGGTGTTTGCTGGGTGGGCCTTCTGTGCTTACACTGGCAGGGAGTTGTTGCAGCCCTGCAAGTTTACTTCCCCAGCATTTTCGGGGAACTGATTTAGCGTGCAAATCATTTAAATACAATCCAGCAAACCGAAACGTTTTCGGAAGCATACTTTACATAGTGCCTCCCCCTTCTGTGGTGCAAGAACACAAGAAGAATGATGCAGGCTCTTGCGCCAAACACGAGGCAGCAGATATCCTTCCCCATTCAGCTGCTAGTAAGGCACTTAAGTGCTTTGACTTCTTGCCTCGCTGTGCTTTTTCTATGTACAAAAGCTTTTCTCTAAGACCTAATCTAATCCTCTGTTCGTTCGCCCTTCACCGTCCTGGAGGCGGTGCCCTCTCCAAGCGGTTGGAATTCCATCTCCTGTAGCGGAGGCGGCTGCCGAACAGTCTGCAGCACTTCCTCCGGTACTGCAGGGCCCTGTGTTTGCCTTGTAGCCCTTTTTCGGCGTATGAAGGGTGGTACAGCACTTACTGAGCTGCAAGCTGCTTGTCTGCTCTGTTGTTGCTGTTCGCCGTGCCGCAAGCAAGTGCCCTCGGCTTGCTCAGAACTTGAGCTGAACTCCCCGCCTTCTGATGAGGGCTGACATACAGCTGTTTGTAAGTGCTGTTGAAATCCAGTTCTGGGGGAAGGGCTCGGCTCTGCAGAACTTCGCGGTGGAGTATTTGCCACAGTAGAACCTCGTAGTAGAGCCTCCAGCATAAGCTGCTGCTGCTGCCGATATTCCATGCTCTCGTTCATTGGATCAGCTGGAATCGAAAAAAGGTCAAAGGATCCGCTATTGCTATCTGCGTTGGCTGCAAGACCGTCTAGTGTCTGGACCCCTGTCAAGTCACGCCCTGTTCCTCCCACGCTATCAGCTCGTCCCTCTTGGTTCTGTATATCTGCGTTTCGAGGCTTATCCATGTCACAGCCTAGCATATTCCCACCCGTGCCTTCGCTTTCTTCTTGCGGTGCGTCGCCGATGCGCCCAGGGGGCAATACATTGTGTGCAGCGGAAGGCGCGTACCGCTGCCCAGGCAGTAGCAGTCGGGGATCGGGGGGAGGCGGGAGGTCTTCCGGGTCGAAGTCACAGCTGAACACTGTCAGCGCACCACAGTCAAAAGCAGGAATCGCTTGAGGATGAGAACCTTCAGGATCAGAAGGATCCGCTTCCTAGACGTTTGTGTCCGAACTTTGCAAAGAATACGGTTACGAAGAGTCAAACGAAACACCGCAAAGGCACCGCTGTGCCTACCTCTCACAAAAAGCAGCTCCACTGCGTTCTCAACAACTTGCACCAAGTTGGAGCGCTTGGCTGTTGCCGGCATCCCTCCTGCACATCTTCAGACAAAGCTGAATGAAGAGCTTCGAAACCTCTCTAAGTCAATGCAAAGCTTGTACTCAGGTGTGCAAAAGAAGCACAAATGTAGCGTCGGTGTAAACGTGTGCTGTGTGTTAGCGTTCAAATTGGCAAAGGCATGGTTACTTCGGGAGACAAGAAAACACTGGCCACGGATGGTGTCGCCGCCACCTATTCACTCATCGCAAAGCAGCTCGGTGTCCGCTAAGTAAGGCTGCAAGCGTTCTTACTGATGCTGCATATCCTGTAAAAGTCCGGCATTCTGGGCACAGTCAAAGGTTCCACAGGCTCGCCATTGATGAAGGGGAACACGCGCATCGAAGGCAGCTGCCGCTGCTCTTCTCTGCTGCAGCCTACTGACACCTGTTTCTGACACCTAAGAGTTACTCTGCGATGACAACAAACAGCACCAATCCAAAGCTAGCATCCTGGTTATTCGAGCAAAAGGGTCCCAGGAGAAGTCTACTGCCCTCCTAATACAGATCTACGCATTGTAACTATTACTCCTCACCGAATAAAGGGGGCTTGTCTGCAGGAAACATACACAAACACAGCGAACGAAAGGCTTTAGGGTTATCTTCAGAGCCAGTATTGCGACTCCAAAAGCAACCAAGCCTGTAAAACATACTTATCTTGCGTTTTCTCGCTGATATCTCGTTTGAAAAACGAAAAGAACTGTTCGACCGGAGATGCAGCAGTGTCTCCATGCGGCGCAGCGCTCGGGGGAGCCGTTCCAACTCCTAAGTCTACGCGCTGCACTCTTTCACTGTTCCCTCGCGACACGGTCCAGTATCGCGCTCCCAACAGCAGCGCGCATCTTTGCGGGCCCTCCTGCGAACAATATGCACATCATTACCCTACACCGGAAGAGATAGAGCCTAGCTAACCTCCGTGTGCACTCGGTCACATCAACGGGTTCGTCCTTAGGCAACAACCGCAGCAAAAGCTGCGCTTCCGCCTTGATGCGGAGTGATGTACTCCTCCAGAGTGTGAGAACAGGCCACTGCCCACCCGTCCGTGGTCGAACCTCCTGCGCTGAAAAGACACAAAGACAGCAATGTCCAGAAAACCCTGATCTTGCCTTTCACAAGTCGATCCACTAGACAAAGACAACACCGCACAAGCTGTTCTTTCCAAACAACCAAAGTTTGCAGCAGCAACGCAACAAGAGAAGGACTGCACTCCGTGTCTGTATCACTGCAACGTGCTCTGCTACCGGGTTGCCGCCCAAAGGCCTGGGAGCTCTTGCACTGCCTTCTTCTCTGACTCGCGTGCATATTAGCGGGTCATAGACAGAGATGAGCTGCTGGCGGGTCTCTCCATGTTGGGCATGCCCCTTGTTTCCGGCGTTGGCCTGTAGTGACACCATGCGGAAGCCATCACTGCTGAGTACAGGCAGTCTTAGGACGACATCAAGAGTGAAGTGGTCCGTCCGCCCTACTGGCAGAAACCTGTAAAGACCTGGAACCCGCACCAGACGCACGCATCATCAACGGTTCTACTGCCCTGCCCCTCCTGTTAGATCCAGGATCTTCAGAAACTGGCGCCATATAAAGAGAAGGTAGCGTCGGGGAGGCAAATGATGCGGAAACTACGGGTGAATAAAGTGCAAACAATACAACAATAATGCAGTGGTAATAAATAATAACTGCTAGGTCTAAAAAGCCACTGAGGAAAGGTCAACTGAAACCAAGACAATAATAAATCGAAACCGCCCTTCACTAAAGGAAATGAACGACAGTGTACTGTTTCCGTACAGCCGCTCTTATTGAGATCAATGGGAGGCTCGAAGACGATTGGCGTTGGAGGCAGTAGAAATCGAGAAACTGCTGCCCCAGGGCCTTCTCCGCCAGCCATAGTGCCTGCGTGCAACGCAGCCCGCTTCACCTGCCGAGGTTTAAGAGATCCAAGAGCCATACAGCTGACGGCTTTGAAGGTTCCCTACCCTTCAACGCATACATCCCAGTGTAAGTATACGTCAGTGTTTAGGGAAGCTCACCTTCTCGTACTTCCTTCGGAATGCGCGGAAAGTCACCCCGCTGCACAACCGTGTGCGCTAAGCGGCCCTCACAGTACAGCAGTAGCAGCGGCTGCAGCGCAGCAGCCAGACAACACGGCTGTTTCAGACCCCCGCGTTCCCAAACCCTACACCCTAAACTCTCGTTAGTCTTGCATCACTTGAATTACAGCTGAGCTGTCACAGGGTACTCACGGTAGGATGGACGCCGGGGTCTTCCTCTGTGATGGGCTGACGAGCAAAGACAAATACGCAAGACAATAAACACCAGTCAACCGGCTGCTGCAGCTTGTGCTGGTAATGCGGTGCTTTCCTTCAAAAGATAAGCTATGGCGCACAGGCAATAATGCTTACCCGACTAGCTGCAGCACGGCAACTCCCGAGTTCATGCTTGATATTTCGCTCGGCGGGTGGTGCTTCACATTCTGCTCTTGCAGGCACTAGCGGGCACCTATGTTGTACCTCCTGTGCTGGTTGCTGCGGAGGCAACTCCTGCACCAGCTGCAGCGATAGGTTCTGGGACAGTGGCGGCTGCTGCTCGGAGGCACTGCTACACCCTTGCTGCAACAACACTCACAACAACAAGTCGCCGGTGTTCATGCCGCGCTCGCTTGCAGCTTTATATATTATGTATATATGTACATGCCGCAAGTGCTTGGCTGTTTGAGTTAAGACTGCATTGTACTAGCGGTTTCACAACAGTTTGTTGCTGCTACTGTTGCGGCGGTTGCTGTTTCTGCCGCCATCTTACTCGCATGCGCTGCAATTCTTCCTGCAGCTCTTGCAATTGTTGCCGAAGATAGCTTGCTTCCTTCTGGGAGGCCTCAAGCTTTTTCGTTGTCTCGGAAAGCTTCTTATCTGTCCTTCGAGTGGCTCTGAAGAGCGGCAACAGACAAAAACAACAAAAGGCAACAGAAGAGGCTCAGGCATCGCTTCACCCAGCAAGGCGACCCGGCGCCCCAACCCGCCACTTCCGCAAGAAATGAATCAACTGCAAATAGGCACTAAGACAGGAGATGATACACGCAGGAAAAGAAGACTTGCAGCATGCAGCTTCACATACATACCGCTGCACGCCAATCTCCACCACCCTCCGGAGCTGCGGCCAGTGGTCCATGGCCCACTCAAACAGGGGCTTGCCAAGAAGGCGATCAGCTTCTTCTGAGTTTGTTATTTCCTCTAACAAGGACTCCACCTCAGGCCTCCGCACTCCCTTCACATCCCTCTCCCAAGTGCTGGGCCGCACGTCGGCGTACTGGGCTATTACCGACAAAGTTCTGTTCACTGCAGAAGGCATATTGCCCCCCTCCAATCCTGAAGACGCGCACGGCAGGAAAAAGGAGCCACACAACACTGTATGCAAACCAACCCTCACGCATACCAACTCAACGACTCTGTCTGTCTATTGAACCTGAAGCCTCATTGCCTTCTCCGCGCGCCTTTTCTGTACTAAGTAGCTGCTGTCCTAGCTGCCTGCGCCTATGACTAGGCTTCTCTTTGGATGAAGAAGGCTATTTCCTCATGGAGTGTCCTCTCTATAGGCATATGCATTGACATTTTTCACTGGGCATGAACATAGATGTCTGCGGCAAAATGTTAATACAAGAATAGTGCATGAGCCTTCAGATGCCTCCACTCAAAGCACTCCCTTCTGCCTACCGGCAAAATACTTGATGCGGGCGACGCAGTCGTCGAATAGCCCTACCTGCAGCAGCAGCAGCAGGAGCAGCAGCACAAGCAGCAGCAGCAACAGGAAGGCAATAATCGGCGGTCGTTCTTTGTGGCAACCCCTTCCCTGCCTTTTCAGCAAATCAGGGTAAGCGTGTGCACAGACATGCAGATATGAAGGCGAAACGCATGTGCTCAGTCCCTCCCTGTACAAATTGTCTGATGCGTCTATTGAATCAAGAACAAACGGATATTTGTTCTTTGGGGCCCTAGGACAGAAGCCCCTTTCTGTCTGGCGTCAAGCTAAAGAGCCTTTTGTCATTATATTGTTTACTCAATCGCCTGTTTCGTTGTTTCTTAATTGTTGTTGCTGAAGCAATGTGGCGTGGACAGATGAGACAGGGAAGCAGCACGGCGTACCCGTGAGCGGAGAGTGAAATATCGTAGGTAATTTGGGCGCATCTCTCGCCATTTATCTCTTAGAGCCAACGCCTTTTGCTCTCGCGTCAAGTACTTCCCTACGTCTGGCACATTCTGCATACAACGCTGAGTCGCTCGTTGACGTTCTTCTTTAGACAACTCCACGCGCTCGTACTGCTGCAGCCGCAAATAACGCGTGTCTATGAAGTGAGCCAATTGTTCCCCCCATGCATTCAAGTGTAACGAAACCTGCATTTTTACTGCCTCGGACAACGCGTGAATCTTCCTCCACAATTCGCACTCCTCCGGCGTCTGCAACAAAACTCCGCACAGCTTCAGTAGCAGGCAGGCCTTTGCAGCAGCAAAACTTGGGAGCAGCAGCAGCAGCAACGGCAGGTTTATGGAACCGATGCAACATATCCTTTGAAGCGTTGGTGTCAACGCACCTCCGTCTGCAATTCCGTATCACTGGGGCCGTTTCCGCCTTGTGCAGCCTGAAGAGCTTCTGCTGCTCGGCGGTCTTGTAAAGCCTCCACTTGCTGCAGCAGCCGCCGCCTACGGGCCAGGGCTCGTTCCAATGCTGCAACGTCTACTGCCTTGCGCTGTTCTTCAATGGCGGCCAGCGCCTTGTGCGCCCCTTCTACAGCACGAAAGAAACGCGAAATCCACATTGTTGGCGTCGTCTCCGATCTGTTCAACACCCAAAAAAAGTAAATCAAACAACATGTTCGGATAACTCAACACACAAATGCAGGCAGTCTTGCTTAAGGAAACTGCAGACATCTCTGGTATTCCCTGAAATTGATCCAACACCCGTGAACGAGACCTTCTTGTGGCAAGTCGGTCTAGAGGCGGCAATAGCGCTGTTGCGCCTATCTCTATAACGATGTGGTGTTCAGAGCGCTGCAGCAATTTCAGACCATCGCATGCTGTTTTCTGCATGCGTCGTGGTGTAAGTACGCACTCGCTCTCGACCTCTTGGAGGCACTGGTGAACGGCCTCCAGGAACTCCCCGAGCCAGTTGTCTTTGTTGAGAGCATCTGGGATGAGCGTAAACCCCAGGCAATTGTTGAAACAGATCGAGAAAAGCGCATGCAGCAGCAGCGGAAAATCGCACATCAACAGCAGCACCTGCTTGCGCCGCTCTTCTTCTGTCTCCCCCGTTAGCGACCAACGAAGCACCCCCAGATCC
>CAJFCY010000390.1:4570-15890 GCA_904066265.1 Eimeria zaria
TTCCCTGACTCCCCTGCCCTCGACGTACTTGCTTTTAACTCTTCCTTACGGAGGAATGCCGAACCCAATGTCAACATTCTGTTCGCCAAAGGCTGCTCCTTCCCATGTAGCGCTCTACGGACAGCTTCACGTGCTTTTGTGAATTCCACCATAACCTCTTCACCTACCTTGCGGGGGATATACCTGCATCACAGTGCCTCTCAGGAAGCTGTCATCGTCCGCATCTACTCCGGAGAAAAGATACCCGAGTTTTGATGCTATCACCATCTTCGTGCATCCCGCCCTAATATATACGATACAAACAGCAATTCAGCCTCTCATGGTGCATTTTGAAGACGAAGGAATCTGCAAAGGCAACACAAGGAAGCCTTCGCAGCCTCTGCATCGTAATGACCGCCATCTCTGGACTGTAGGCAGAGACGGAAGCACTCGCCGCGTGTCGTTATGTAAGAAAGCCTTTCCGGCTGATGGTACGTCAGGAAATATAGCTGTCTTGTCGTTGTAAGTTCGATAGCAACCAGGAGCTTTCTGCGGGTGGTGGGAACTGAACTGCATGTGATATTATACTCCACAGCGCCATAGGGTCCATTGGGCAAAATTATGATTGAGGCTTTGGATGAATGCTTGGTGCTTTTGCAGTTCTTTTTTCCCCCAGTAATAACTGCTATACTAGATGCCTACCTGATGCAGGGACGGGCGTCTCTGCTTACAGGTATGCGGATGGACCCTATGGCGCTGTGGAGTATAATCAGCGCCATTGATCTTATTGCGGAGACGCGAGGAGCTGCGGTAGGGTCACAATACTTACGACTTGCGTTTGAGAGGGGCAAAAGTTTTCCATTTTAACCACAGGCTATAACGGGAGTCCTAGATCTTATCAAAGGACTACCGTGAGCTGCGAAAAAGCCAAGTACTTTTAAAAAAAGAGTCCGTAAAAGCAGCTGACCTCCTTCCCCAAGGGGTAGGCAACCATAGCGCTGCTGCTCGGCTGCCTGCGCATGGGGAGTTGGGGCAGCCCGGCATATGTTGCAGCGCGCCTCGCTGCAACTCGTGCTGCACGGCAACCCCATAACTAGGCACATCCAAGTCCCCTTTTGCTGCATGCACGAACTCACTAGGCAATTGTTTAACACATCCTTCTCCGTTGGTAGGTAGTCTACGCACCAGTCTGTGTACACGTCTAAAGCGCACGTCTCAACGTCTCAACTGTTGGGCCGTGCACGGAGTGCACGGCTCGACTCCACGTAAGGCATGCGACGCAGGCGGTCCAGGCCCAGTAGGACAAGGGCCCGTGATCGGGGCACAGGAGGCGACTGCAATTATGAAACCCGATCCTAGTTGGGGGCCGTCGTGAGGTGCAATATAATCAAAATGTGCGAGTACAGAACTTCCCCAAAAATGCAAATGATCTCCTGGCCACGTCGGCGGTGACCTAGACCCGGCGGCCCAATTGCCTGGGGCCCGGGTAGAGGACGCGGGCTGACACGAGTTGCAGCCCACCTCGCTCCAACCCGCGCTGCGTAGTAGCCCTGTATACAAGCAGAACCGACCCGAATTTGTTGTCTGCGCTTACAGTATAGGCAGTTCCAAGGCACTAATTTGACCTTTAGTAGGCAGACTGCGCGCAAGTGAGAGTGCAAGCTCCAACTTTGCATAGTGCATGAGGCAACGGCTCTAAGCGACCTATGGTCTGTTTCGTTATATTTTATCAGGAAAAAATGCAAGAAAGCCCTAGTCTGTGGGTCCCTCATGCAGCACTTCAAGGTGTGGCCAGCACCCAAGCCAGTACTTGTCGAGAAACAAAAGAACGCAGCGCTGCGAGAGTTTAGGGTTTGAAATGCTACGGGGGAGTCGAGAGAATCAGCAAATAGTCTACCACTGCTGAGGAACGTGCTGCAGCTGAGAGTTATCCTCAGCCTCTGCATGTGCTGCACGCGGTAGTGTAACCCTAAATCCTAGAGCTTGGGTGGATTGCAGAGCAGTATTCTGTAACCCTGAACCTCGAGACAGCGCCACGCTAAGAGTCCCAGACACTGCAGGAGGGTTTGTCTCTCCCGCTCTGCAGAAGACGTGCTGTCTCCTTCGATGTCTCCCTTCTATGCTGCAGCAGCCGTTGCAACGCCGCAGCAGCTACAGCGCCCCGAACTGCGCTTGGTGGTGCATGTACCGCAGCTGCATCAGCTTGCCAGAGCCCTTGCTGCTGCCTTTGTTGCATGAGCAGAAGCAACAGTCGAGTGCCCTTTATGCTGCATCTTGTGTCAAAGAGGGGGCTTTGGCGCATGCAGTGACCGAGGCGGGCACCCCTTGACCACCGGCAGCTCCTGCTGCTATGGTGCTGCTGCAGCACGTTACAGCAGCAGCAGGCGGAGTGATGCACCGCATATCTGTTGCGTCCCTAAAAGCGCAGCGTCTCTGCTTCACAGTCGGTACAACAGATCCCCCCAGTAGGCAGCAGCAGCACTGCAGACAACGGGAGAACAACAGGCTTCTCCGGCTGTTGGAGCGCTGCATGTAGCTGCACTGCACCTTGCTACTGCTGTGCGTGTATGTTGCAACAGTGTTGCATGCAGCTGCGGTGTGTATATGCTGTTGTAGCTCTACACGCTGTTGCAGTATCTATATCGGCCTCCCCGGATCCAGTTGCATGGGGTCTTCTGGCTTGAGGCAGCAGCCGTCTGACAACTGTATTGAGGCAACAAGAGGCGCATCAGCATAATGGCTAGGGATAAGAAGTGCCCCCAGTGGCGGGTGAGTTTGCAGAAGAGTTGAAGGAGTAGGGTTAGAGCTTAGGTTTAGCTTGTAGAACTGGGGCTTAGGGCTAGGGTTTAAGGTTAATGTTAAAGGGTGCTAGAAGCTATAATACGAGCCCTCCACATGCTTAAAGGGCAGTCAATGAGCCCGCGCTGCTGCTGTGGCAGCTGCTGCTGCTGCTCGAGGGGTCCCACTGCGTCGCTTTAGCTGCAGTTACATTTGTTGCTGTAGCAACAAACTAACGTCTCCTATTGGCGGGAGTGTAGTACTGCGGACACAAGGGGCGCCCTACTTTAAGGCTTCGCTCTGTAGCCACGTGCTGCTTTAGTGGAGGCGCTGCTGCTATAGGCAATAGTTAGGGGAGATAATTCAAACTGTCTGTCTGCTATTTCCTCAACTACACACCCGAGGTGCCGTCGTACATTGCAGCAGCAGAAGCAGCAGCAAATAAGAGCTGGCTTCGGTTAGAAGCTGCACAGTGTTGCTCCGTGTTGCTGCATCCAGAATTCGCAAGCAACATCTTTAGCTGCTTCTTCTTCTGCTGCTTGCGCCTTTGCTTGCATGCACCGCAGCCGCACAACTGCGGTGTATATGCACCTCACACCTGCAATTGCTGCATGGTTGCCAGCCAGCGCCATCGACACAACACGAAAGCGGCACCCTAAGGCCTCTAGCAGCACCCGGGGCTTCAACCCGACCCGCTGCTGCAGCGCAGCAGGTAACGGCAGCGGCTCCACCAGAGCTGCAGCAAGCGCGCCCACGTCGTCCTCAGCAGCAGCACCAGCAGGGGCGCCTCCTGCAGTTATTCGTTTCCCTTTAAGGGCCTCTGAAGAGACATCTTCAGACGGGGGGGCCTCTTCATCCTCCCACTCCGCCAGTGCGCCCTGCGGCACCTGCAGCAGCAGCTGCCCCACCTGCACCGTCTCATACGACACAGCAGCAGCTGCCGCACCTCCGGTTGCACCTGCTGCTGCTGATGCTGGGCCCCGAGTAGCACCTCCACCAGAGCCCCCCTTGCGTCGCGAGAAGCCCCGCCCAGAGCGGCCGCAACGGCCTGCAGCCTGAGAGGCGCCTTTAGCCCCCGCTCCTGCTGTTGCTCCTGCTGCAGTTGCTGCAGCATCCGACGCGGTTCCACCAGGACCTGAAGCAGTGCAAGAGCCAGAAACAGCAGCAACAGCGGGAGCAGCAGCAGCACGTGCTGGTGCAGATGGCCTGCTCTTGCGGTGCGCAGCAACCAAGTCGTTGTTTATAAACACTTCAGGGCTGAGGGGCCGCCTCTGGCTGTCGAGGGGAGCGATCACCAGCCAAAAGAGAAAGGCGAAACGCCTCCAGGCTGCAACAGCTTCTGCTGCTGCTGCTGCCTGTGCTGTTGCTGCTGTTTCCCCGTTGGAAGTCCCTGATACACAGCCAGGAGCAGGCGGATGAAGGCCCCGTAGGGTAGGAAGCAGAAAGGAGAACAGGACGCTGCAAGGGTGCGTGAAGTCTACATAAGGAGTGCCGCTAGTGCTGCTGCTGCTGCTGCTGCTGCTGCTGCTGCTGCTGCTGCTGCTGCTGCTGTTGTTGTTGTTGTTGTTGTTGTTGTTGTTGTTGTTGTTGTTGTTGCTAGTGTTACTGGCGCAGCTAGTGTCGGTTTTGCCCTTTTTGCTTTCCTGTGAAACTAGGGGTGCTGCAGCCAACGACAAATCTGCCTTTATTGGAGTTGTAGTAACAGCAGCTGCTGCTTCTTCTGCTGCAGGTAGGGTGTCTATTTCATGGTGCTGCTGACAAGGCCTTTTAGCCTCGCTTAATTCATCTGCATCTCGGGAGGAGAGGCAGCAGGCCGCGGCTTCATCGCCGCTGCTGTCGTTGCTGCTGCTCTCGCTGCTGATGCTTTCACTGTTGCTGCTGCTGCTGCTGCGGAGGTTGCTGCTGTATCTGACCCATGGCATCTTCCTGCGACTGCGGAGGGCCCTGCGGACACCCCAGTGTTTTGCTGCTGCTTCGAGGATTTTGCTGCAGCTTCGAAGCTCCGCTTGAAAAGCGCAACGGTGGATAGACTGCAGGAGCTGCTGCTTTTGCTGCTGCTGCTGCAGCCCCTTCCGTAGCTGCCGTACCTCCTCAGGCGAACGCAGCAGCGCGGTTGCAGTGCGAAGCATCGCTGCCTCTGCTGTGTCTGCAACATGCATCGCACCGCCGCCACTGCTGTTGCTGCTGCTGGTGGCGTTGCTGCTTTCACTGCTGCTACTGGCACCACAGGGAGATGCCTCAGCATTTCCTTCCCGGTATGCAAGGCCCTCGAAGTCTGCGGTTTGCTGCTTTAGTTCTTCCTGTCGTTGCTGCTGCTGTTGCTGCTGCTGTTGTTGCCCGTGTTGATGCTGCTGCGCTTCACTGGATGCCGGCTGTGACGAGGCCTCAAGGTGCAGCGGCTTTGCGCTGTCTGAGTGAAGCCTGTCGTTGCTGTCGACTGAGCAGCTTAGAGATTCCTGTTTTATCCGGGGAGCGTGTGGCATTCCGTCTTGCTGCTGCTGCTGTTGCTGTTGCGACTCTTCCTCCTGTCGCTGTTGCTGTCGTTGCTGTTGTTGCGTCTCCTGTTGTTGTTTGGGTTCGCTGAGTATTTGGTGCTGCACGACGTCTGTGAGTGTGCGAGGCCTGAGGAGGAAGCGCTGCGGGTCTGCGACGAGTTGCTGCTGCAGTAGAAGGCAGCTGTACACGTCGCAGGTGAGGGGTGCAGCACGCGGCAGAGGCAGCAGACAGGCCGGGCGGTAGGTAACAGCAGCAGCTGCAGCAGCAGCATCAGCAGAAGGAAGTGGAGGAGGAGGGGGTGGGGGAAAGCAGAAAGAGGGGCCGAAGTTAACAGCGCAGCTACCGCCTCCCATAAGCGAAATTGCAGGGAAGTATTCATCTGCCAGCAAGCCACAACTGCTGCTGCTGCTGTTGCTGCTGCTGCTGCTGCCAGTGCCTGTGTCTGTTGCTCCGAAACCACATATTCCAGAGCGTTTCCCGTTCAAAGTAAACTCCACGCAAGATCCCAAGGCAGCCCCAAACACACCACCAACGCATGCAGTCCCGCTGCTGCTGCTGCTGCTGCTGCTGCTGCTGCTGCTGTCGCATAAGCCTGCAGCGCTTCGGTGAAAGCCCTGCGCCAAACGATCCGCGTCAAGCCAACTTGATAAACTGTAAGCGTCTCCTGCCCCGCCGCCTTCTGCTGCTGCTGCTGTCTCTGTTGCTGTTCCCGCTGCTGCTGGTGCTGCTGGCGTTGCAGCCGCATTTCCACTGGGCGTCCCCTTCTGCTGTGGCTGTTGCGTTTCCGGCTGTTGCTGCTGCTGTTGGTGGTGTTGCTGTTGTTGCTGCGGTTGCACGAGACGAATGCAGCAGCCGACTACATCTCCCTCCTTCAAGGGGGGGTAGAAGCACGGCAGCTCCATGCCTCCCCATGCTGCTGCACCTGTGATGGTGAGGCCGACGGAGTAGGCGGTTGCTCCGAGCGGTGCTGCAGGGGGGTGCCTCCTCGTACTCCACCCTACACGAAGGTCACACCGTGAAGAGGCTTCGAGCTGCTGCTGCTGCTGCTGCTGCTGCTGCTGCTGCTGCTGCTGCTGCTGCTGCTGCTGCTGCTGCTGCTGCTGAGAAGGCACAGGGCCAACGATAACCTCAAAGTAATAACAACCTGAAGATGCTGCATGCGTCGCCAGCACAACCCCACACCCCACACCTACAGAAGCACGCTGCCAAAAGTTTATTCCTTGCGCCCTCCCGCTGTTGTTGCTGTTGCTGCTGCTGCTGCTGCTGCTGCTGCTGATACGGACACTCGGGTGTCTGTACTTCGCAGAGAGCCGCACACGCCGCATCGCCGCGTGCATAAGGGGAAGCGCTGGAGTATCTGAGCTGCCGATGCCATCTAACGCCTGCTGCTGCGGCTGTTGTTGTTGTTGTTGTTGCTGCTGCTGCTGCTGCTGCTGCTGCTGCGTCCGCAGCCACAGCCCGTCAGGGTCGAAGGGAATGTCTCCCGCGGCGAGGCCTTCGAGCCTGGCCTTAACAGCAGTGAAATCGGCAAAGGTTCTGCTGCTGCTGCTGCTGCTGCTGCTGCTTCTGCTGAGGCCTCCTTTGCTTCGACCGAAGCAACGCAACGCCTTCCGCAGCAGACGCGCATCTAGCTTATTTGCTTCCCCCTGAAGCGGCAGCCTCGGCCCCTTTCGTCGTAGACGGATGCCCCCTGCTGCTGCTGATGACGATGCTGCTGCAGTGGGTGCTGCTGCTGCTCCCTCAGCTCCCTGCCGCATGATGCTGCGGGAGATGAGAGCCGCGAGCAGTGGTAGTGGCTGCCGCTGTTCGCACTGCTGCTGCTGCTGCTGCTGCTGCTGCGGCAGTGAGAGGCGCAACGCTGGAGCTGTGCGTGCCCTTGCATGCGCGAAGGCAGCAATGCGCTCGAGGTAAGTAAGGGGGCGGTAGTGGGCGTCAGGAGCAAGGAGACTCTCCAGCTCTTCAACCCTGCTGCTGCTGCTGGTATTGCTGCAGTTGCTGTTGCTGTTGCTGTTGCTGTTGCTGCTTCTGCTGCGGTAGCCGGCCTGTTGTGGCGGGGTGTTTATAAGAGCTTCTAAGGCTGCGGGCTTCACTAGCGGCGTGAGCAGCGCAGCAGGTGCAACAGCAGCAGCAGCAGCAGCAGCAAAGACGTCGAGTGCTTCAATCCCTTGCGGGGGGTCTTGCAGCAGCATCAGCCAATCTGCTTCTGCATGCGCTGCGCTGCTGCAGCGAGACCTTCCTCCAAGCTTGAGATAAACTTCAGGCAGCAAATCCCCTGCAGCAACCTCACTCCCACTGCTTGCGCTGCTGTCATCTGATGCGTGCTGCTGCTGCTGCTGCTGCTGCTGCTGCTGCTGCCGGCGGCGGCGCAACGCTTTACCTATCAGAGGTCCCCTGCGGGTGGCAGCAGACACGGGGGGGTTGGTATCCCCAGGCAAATCAAATCTAAGCTTTAACCCGCTGCAGCGGCTACACAAACCCCCCGTGCTGCTGCTGCTGCTGCTGCTGCTGCTGCTGCTACCGGGTTCATCGCCGGGTTCTTCCTGGGCACCAGCTGCCTCTTGCTGCTGCTGCCGCTTAACCAGCTGCTGCTGCTGATGTTGCTGCTTCTGCCAGTGATGTTGCAATTCTTGCTGCTGCTGCTGCAGCTGCTGCTGCGGGTTGCGTGTGTGTATGTGTACGCCTAGGTCTACGGATACAGCCCCTCTCTCTGCTAGCTTCCTCTTCATTGGGAGGCCGCTGACTTCGCGAGGGAAAGCAGCAGCATCAAATGAATTTAAAAACAAACCCCGTTGAGCTGCAGCAGACCACCAAGCAACCCTACTACATCTGCTATCGCAGCAGCAGCAGCAGCTGCTGCTGCTGCTACTGCCTCTACTGTTGCCGCTGCTGTTAGACCACCGCTTGCTGTGGATGCAGCTATTGTTACTGTTGCAAATGGTGGCATTGTCCCAGCTGTTGCTACAACAGCAGCAGCTGCTGCTGCTGCTGCAGCTGCTGCTGCTGGGGATTGTGCAGTGGTATCGAAGGGCCTCTGTATGCTTGAGGAGATCCCAGCGCAGCTGCGGCTGCGGCTGAGGCAGCAGCAGCTCTTCTTGCGTTTGGACTGGTGCTGCAACGAGCTTCGGCGGGTGAAAGTACAGGCCGCGGCACTCCTCACAGGTGCTGCTGCTGCTCGTGTTGCTGTTGCTAATGCTGCTGCTGCTGCTCTTAATGCTGCTGCCGCTGCTGCCGCTGCTGCATGTGGAGTTTGTAGCGCTTTTGTTCTCCATTCCAACCTCCTCCTTGAGCTGCAAGGCGCCTGTCCCTTTGCTACTCTTAGAATCCTGCTGCTGCTGCTGCTGCTGCTGCTGCTGCTGCTGCTGCTGCTGCTGCTGCTGCAGGTGCCCTTTGGGGTGCGGACATTCTTGTGTTGCACAGCCAGTAAAAGGCAGTGGCAAGCCATTAACAAATGATTGCTGCTGCTGTTGCTGCTGCACCTGCTGCAGTTGCTGCTGCTTCTCAGGTAGCTCCTGCTGCTGCATTGGGAGCTGATGCTCCTGCTGCTTCACGGATGAATGCTCCTGATGCTGCATTTGTAGATGTTCTTGTTGCATATAGATCTGCATTTGCTGCTGCATTTGCTGCTGCATTTGCTGCAGCTGCTGCTGATGAATATCCTGCTGCTGCTGCTGCATGCTGCTGCGGCGGCACGTATGGCTGCTGTTGCCCCCCGATCTGCTGCGGAATGTCCCATAAAAGCCATTATAAACTGCTGTCGCCTTTAGCTCCTGCTGCTGCCCTCCCGGCGAGATCGTGTTGCTGTGTTGCAGCAGCTCTTGCTGCTGCTGTTTCTGTTAGTTTGGAAGCCAGTGTTGCTGCCGGTGCCGTGCTGCTGTCGGCTCCTACTTTCTCTAGGTATGCCCTTGCTGATGTTGTTTCAGTTGTTGTTGCTGCTGCTGCAGCTGCACCAAAACAAGTCCATCAGATCCTATGGCGGCCTGTTCCTTGCAGCTGCATGTGTAGCAACTGCGGCAGACTTAACTACAGCAATAGCAACTCTAGCAGCAGCAGCAACAACTGTAGCAGCAGCAGCAGCGGCAGGAACAACGATAGGAGCAGCAGCGGCAGGAACAACGATAGGAGCAGCAGCGGCAACAGAACCAGAGGAGAACGCCTCTGACAGTCCAAAGAATCTCCCACGATCTGCTGCTGCTGCTGCTGTTGTTGTTGTTGTGGTTGCTGCTGCTGCTGCTGCTGCTGCTGCTGTTGTAGACTATCTGTTGCTGCAAGCTGGCAAGGAGGGCTTAGCTAACGGCCTATAGCCGTAGAAGCCTCTGCTGCTGCTGCAGACAGAGTTAAATGGTTGAAATATATGTATTAATTTGTTTTTATATATAATTTTAAGTTAAATAATAAGCAGCAGCTGACGCTATTAGCTGCTGCGTGCAGCTTCATAAGGGCTGCAGCTGCTGCTGGCTCGACTAGTGCTGGGGCTGTGTTACTGCAGCAAAAGTTTTTTCTTTGTTGCATGTCTTTTATATTAAATGTTTTAATTTATTTAATATATTTTTTGGCGGGTTATTGTCAACAGAAACGCAGTCAAACACCTGCAGCACCGATACCCAAGGGGGGTGGTGTTGTTGTTGCTCCCCCCTTCCGTACAACAACACACATCCTACGAAAACAGCAGCAGCAGCAGCAGCAGCAAGAGAGGCAGCAGCTGCAGCAGCAACAGCAACAACAACAACAGCGCAGCAGCAACATCAGGGCAGCCTTCCTTCCGCTGCAGGCGTGGCTTCTTGTCAATCGACCAACCAGGAGTTTTTTCACAGCTACAACAACAACAACTACTACTGCTGCTGCTACTGCTGCTGCTGCTGCTGCTGCTGCTCAAGGGCGGCGGCCAACATGAGTTTGTTGTAGAGGCCCAGCTCTCTGAACTTCCCAATAGTGGCAAAGATCCACCTGGGACCGCCGGTCTGCAGCAGCAGCAGCAGCAGTTGCTGCTGCTGCTGCTGCTGCTGGCGTAGTGTTTTTTGGCAGCATAGCGATGTCTTCTTCTGCTGTTGCATCTACTGGGGGCCCCTCTTCGTCTCCTTCCTCTTCATTTTCTTCTCAAGAGAATGAGCCTCCAGCACCCAACAGCAACTTCAATGATGAGAGCAGCAGCAAACTTAGGGAACACCTAATACACCCTGCTGCTGCTGTGCCACAGGCACCCAACAGCAGCAGCGACAAAGAATGTGGGGATACTGCTGGCTGTGGTGGCACCCCCCACCTCCCTGCAGCAGCAACAGCAGCAGCTGAGGAATCTCCTGCCGGACTATCTCTTGTCCCGCTGCAGCGCTGTCCTTCTCCTGTTACTGCTATTACCACAGCAGGAGCAGCAGCAGCAGCTGCTGCTGCAGCTGCTGCTGCCTCCACTCCATCTTGCCAGTGGGGGGCCCCACAGGAGGCGTTTGCTGTTCTATCATCAGCACCACAAGCAGTACGGGACCTCTGGCGAATTTCATTTGAACCCAGGAAGCTGCGAAAGAGGTAAACCCTAAACCCTAAAACGTAAACCCTAAACCCTAAAACGTAAACCCTAAACCCTAAAACGTAAACCCTAAACCCTAAAATGTAAACCCTAAACTGTAAAACGTAAACCCTAGAGCCTACACTCTACGCCTTAAGCGCTACAAGATAACCCTTAAACCACAAACCCTAAACCACCACAGACTTTACAGCTTGAACCTTATGCCGCCAAACCACCCATAAACCCTAAACCCTAGATAGTCCTTTGGGTGGCTTGCAGCAGTACAGCTGCGTCTTGGTGCCCGATATAGAGTTAGGGTTTAGGGTTTAGGGTTTAGGGTTTAGGGTTTAGGGTTAATGAATGCAGCATATGTATATTCATGCCAGTTAATCCCTGTGGTTTCCTAAAACCCTAAACCCTAAACCCTAAACTTATTATGAAATGTTGTGTTAATAAATAAATAAAATAATTTAATATGTTGTTTTGTTTTATATTTAAATAAATAAAATAATTTAATATGTTGTTTTGTATTGTATTTATATAAATAAAAGGAGGGGAGATATTTTGTTA
>CAJFCY010000391.1:0-15887 GCA_904066265.1 Eimeria zaria
TATATATATATATATATCAGAGAAAGATACATTGACATCGACTGCAAGTGTATCATTCTCAGTGCATCACGCAGATAGGCATCATGCAAAGCAGCCCAAGATGTTTCTACGACTATTCTCCGTCACACTGATATCTCTATGCAACACAACAGACTACTCTGTGTAGTAATGACGACTGTTATATATGCCTTTACATATATTGAAGTAGTGGAAAGGCAAAAGCTGAAACGAAACGCACAGCAGCTCGTTGAGTTTATGAGTATAAATACAACCTGTTTAAGCCACTCATATTAGCAGGACAATTCAATACAACTGAAACTTTACAAATAACACAACCTAGAGATAGAAGTAAGGTGCATTCTTCTTTCCTTTTCTCTTTAACATGAGCAACAACTGCATAATGACCAACCATAATGTGGCGGCTGTTCATGTTAAAGATAGAAAATATAAATAAAACCCACGTCATGCCAGGCAACCATTTACGAACAAACTGAGTTTACAAATTTACAAACATAACAACCATTTTCAGTATTATTCTCAGCTGCCTGTATTAGATTTCTCATGAAGAAGGAAGCCTACGCGGCTCACAGCACACCCACACGAAAACCTTCTAAACGCAGCGTCAGCGGCATCATAATGCTGAAGACATGCGAAAAAAACACGAAAAAGCAGTGAATTGTATATAATGAATCAGAAGAGTTTGCAATTCAGGAGGCATCTGAAGCCCGTGTTACCTCATCCTTCTATCAGCCCGGGTTGATGGGATGATACCGCGATACATATGTATTTAAATGTAGCATTTTGAAACTAAAATACACAAAAAGAATTCATGAGAACGCTCTGTTTATCAATATATTATATTATACTGCGAAACACGACTCTGCGGCGGAGCCCCTAGCGGCCTTGCATGCTCGAAAGTGTTGACAGGATGCAGATTCCTTGAGATATTTCATATTTCGGATTGTCGTCTGTTACTTTGTCGAAAAGCAATATATTTAAAACCCCTAAATGTTATTGATCTATCCATTGCTTATACTGTCTATGTGCGGGGGGAGCCGCATGCGCCTACGGCAGCCCCTAGACAGATAAGCACACCGATTTACAAGGTGCGCGCTCGTGCCGGGTAAATTTGATTCAAAGCTGTTTGACTGCCTCGTTATATTGGCAATACATCTCAGCTATTCGATACTCAGGACACAGAGCGAAGTGTTGTTCTTCTTTTTCACGCTTGTGGATTCGTTAACCGCGCAGGGAGAAGGCGTATAATACTACGGACGCCGACTTCTTTTTTACTGCATGCAAAGCAGAGCTGCGTTGCTTCTGTTCAACGGTTTTTATTAAAATAGCAAAGGAGCCTTGAAGGAGGTTCTGTTCATTCAATCGGGCGAACCGAGACAGACGCAGCCAGAAAGTTGTCCTCTGGTGAAGCTCGTCACTTAAATAGGAGGACGGAATCATTATCAGAGTAATATCGAATTAAAGGCAACCGCGCACAAGGTATTTCATCAGCGGCAAGGGAGCGAGTGAACTGTGCCAACACTTCTTGCTGAAGGAAGAGCTCGTAGTGCGGCGTCAGTCATTCACGATGGCGGAGCATCTGGCGCGAATTATTGGAACGGAGGAGGACAGAGTCAATTGCCCGTTCTATTGGAAGATTGGGGCTTGCCGTCACGGCGATCAGTGTTCAAGATCTCACTACAAACCATCCTCTTCACCAACCATTGTCCTTCGACACATGTATCCAAACCCCCCTGTGGCGATTGCCATTGCAGAGGGTCAAAACGGTGAGAGCACACACCCAACAACCTAGTATACCTCCAAGCGAAATACGAATAGAACGGGATTTTGCCTTTAGAATTCATTCCCGTTGCGCTAAGTCCTGTATTGTTACCTGCACGAGCTTCGTGTCAGTTCAGCTCTGCGCTTGACTGTGCTATTACCGCTTGAATCTTGTCCTCCTGCCTTTCGTTCAGTCTCAGATGAGCTTTTAGATGAAGCTGCAGATCACTTTGAAGCATTCTTTTCGGAAGTTTTCGAGGAGTTATACAAGTATGGTGAGGTCGAGGACATGGTTGTTTGCGATAATATTGGAGATCACATCATTGGAAATGTTTATGTAAAGTACTCCGACGATGACGCGGCAAAGAAGGCGCTCTCCGCTCTTCAAGGACGGTACTACGCTGGTAAGGATGGTCTAGTATTGGCTAAATACTCCGAATCGTGCTCAGGCTGCTCCTTGTTGTGAAGCTGCCTGCGTGCACCATTCGTTGTTATGTAACGCAAATATTCAAGGCTCCCATGGATGTCTGTAATTATGCAGGAAAGCCTATTCAGGCTGAGTTCACACCAGTTACTGACTTCAGAGAGGCCCGCTGCCGCCAGTTCGTAGACGGTCAGTGCCGCCGTGGTGGCTATTGCAACTTCATGCATCTAAAGCATGTTCCTCGTTCTTTAAAGCGCAAACTGTTCAATAAAATGTATGAAGAGCATCCAGAATATAGGGAGAAAGTTCGTGGAGGACGTAGATCAAGGTCGCGATCTGGTTCACCACATAAGCACAGACGGTGAGCACTCTCACAATTCATGCATTTCTTAATATTCCACGCATAACACAGTTGAAAGCCTGCGGTTGGAAAACAATGGCGCCGTTGCCACCTTTGCGTTAATTGTGCAGCTCGTCGAGTATTCACCGGATGGATCGCCCGGAGAGAAGAACCAGTGAAGAACGACGTGCAATGATCGCCCAGTGGAATCAGGAGCGCGACGCCGCACAAAGCTGAAAGACTATACGCTTACTGACACATTTTGGTGGGCAGTTGCGCCTTTTAAGCTAAATGTATTCTAACAGGGAATCCATTGCGGAAGCCTCAATGCTTGGAGAGGTCAGGAGGCTTAGTGCCCCATGGGGATGAACGGGAATCACACTTCGGGCATTGCCGAAAGCGCAGTTTCCGAAACTGGCAGGCCACTTATATGTACCGGCCTGCCTCTGTAGGCTAATGTTGTGACTGTTGACTGTCACGTTTCAAGCTGCTTTCGGCACTTTTTTGCGTCATGGAGGCTGCTCATCGTCTTGCGTTTGTGGACACAGCGCCACGCCGCTTGACAGAGTAGTTCCACTTAGTGGGGCGAGACAATTTCACATGGTTCGTTTTCATGTGGTGGATAATTGATGTGCATTACTTTGCGAACTCTTGAAGCACTGACCGCTGAAGCTGTGCTGGCGAAGTCGTGGTGCTTTGCAGTTCTTTTTCTTAGTTCCGATGCATCATTCTGAATTCAATTTCGTTACATAGGAGTGTAGCAGTGTCATTTTTGTAGTTTGTTCATTAGGCCCGCAGAAATAGTGAAGGCTACAGAAACATCAACATAAGAACTAGTGACTGGCAGCAGTGAGGTGCCCAACCTCCCGTCGACCTGTACATACACCTCACACCGCCGACGTATCCAAGGGTGCGTAGTGTCATCAGAGATTAATTTCGATACGTGACGCCCGTAGTGCCGCGGTTTGTACATTTTTGGATCCTTCCCAGCTGCCGCACGTGCAGTGAGGCTCGGAACTACCGACATACTTGCCGGCTTCGACAACATTTATCGAGGATGTTCCAAAATATTCTGAGGTCGCTTAGCGGCTCTTTTGCCGAACTTGGAAGATGGGAGCCAACAGCGGACCGTTCAGAGGGCGCTCTCCGCAATGGCCTTGAAAAATCAATTCTCTTCGTCTTGTGCTCTTCGGCAATCATGGGCGTTTCTGCTCTAACCCTGGTGAGTGCAAATTTGCTCTCCGTCGTGGAATATCCGTAATTATTCTTGTTTTTAGGGCATAAGCCAACAGCCAATATATTGCGATCGCGGATTGGCATTTTGGAATGGCCTCTTAGGCGGTAGGTTTTGCAAAAAGCCATTGCGTCCACCATGTTTCTTATTGTGCGGTTGGTCAACCAGCAATCCTACTGACATTGGCTGCCGCGTGTTCCGCTGCCTTGTTCTTCGACACCCAAGCCGTCCGATGTAAGAATCATTCCATACGGAAGCAAGGAACTCCTTCACACTTCCTGTTTAGTGTTGGCCAAGCTGATATGGACGAACTGTGAATCAAGCTTCTACGAATACGGATCTACTGCATTCCACATTGCTGCCATCGTCGCAGGATGGTACGACAGCTGCCTGCCCCGTATATGAACCATACATTCACGTATCTTCCCTTCCTCCCCTTCAGCCCATTGGTGGCTCTACTCTGGATCATGCGCGGTAAGTGCGAGCCATATTCCATATGTCGGTGCATTGTTTCAAAATTGCGCGTTTCAGGATACGTTGATCTAACTGCCTCCCCAACATGCCGCAACACCGCCGCGTTGCTCTACGGTGGAACCATCACCAACCTAACACTGTCAGCTTCTTCTTTCATTCACTCAGTACTTCAGAAGAAGCATTCGTAATCGTTTCTCAGGGTTGTTAGTGCTCTGTCTTTCGCGTCTTTGATGATCAGCTACTACATTGCCTCGTCGAAACGCTTCTACGACATTGCTATCCTGTCATGCATCTGCGATCCTATCTCGATTGTAAGGAACTACTAGCGTGATACACCCAGCACTAAATGCTGTCTCAAAAAAACGTTTCCAGGCTGTCGAGGGAGTTGCTGAACGCCTTCCGGAACCACCAAAAGTCCGGCTTCCCGAATACGTTCCTTCGCTCGACGAATGCGTAGCGAAGCTGCCCACTTACGACAAGACAAAATCTTTCGTGAAGCGCATTGTCGACACCATTACCCCCGTGTCCCTCCCCCAGAAATTCCATGCTCTCATGGAAACACGGGTGTACTAAATATATTACACCTGCCTCATCTAACGACTAATGGTCAACTTCCTGTTGAATCAAATGGCCATTATGGCTTAGCTTTTCACACGTAAAACCAAAAGTATGATAAGATTCAGAAAGTTGAGTAGCCCCTAGAGTGACCTAGATTTGCTATATATCAGTAAAATGCCAATGCATCACACTCAAGGTCGACTACATCTAGCTCAGTTCGGTCTTGAAATGTTCAAATTGGTACAAAGCGCTTTAAAACTCCATAGAAAGCTGCTGCCGGATTGCCGTTGATGCCCTGTGAACAGCGGAACACGAACACGATCTAGAAGTTAATGAAAAGCACTAAAGCTGTCGTACAACGGCTGTTCTTTATTACAAATTCTGCTCCGATCAACTCCGAGTAGTCCTGTGACTACAAACGTGAGGGAAGTTGTGCACACAGATACGCCGATCTGTACATGTAAAATTCAGCCTTCACAAGAGTTGGAAGAAAGAGACAATAGACAAATGAGTCTTCTTCATCGTTGCTGGACAATCAATCACTAATGAAACGAAGTCTTACCTTAGCACGAAAGTACCCAGGTCCCTGATGTACGCTTGCGCGAGATGGGGAGTGACAAAACGTTGCGCAAGATATCGCTGCGTTGACGGTGGGTGCTGGCCAGGCACAAATCCAAGGAACATTTCGCAGCTTGGGGTGCAGCTGTTGCACGCCGAGCGGCCATTAACGGTGTACAAATCCATATTACTCACGGTTATCTCGGACCCGGCATCTCTTCCCGAGTCTGGAAGGCACCTTATGGGGGAAGGACAAATGCAGGATAAATATTGCAATATTTCAACGCCCTTTCTCACTCCTTGTGGCGGTAGTACCTGCTCAGAAAGAAGAACAAAATTGCCTGCATTGTGGAACATTGCACCACAACGTGCGCGACATCATGCCACATACTCGTATTGTTTGGCTAACATGCTCTTGTAACTTACAGTGTTTCCGAACCTCCTGATTACGGTGAAAGCCGTATTCAAGTTTCCACTCAAACATAGTAGCAATACGAGACTTTGCTGGAGGTAATTCCTCAGGGGCCTCACAAAAGCTGATAGGTATGCAACAACCTGACACATAGAAACTTCATTTTCTGAAAACGTATATTCGATATTTTGCCTTTGTGACCGAGGCACTTGTGCTTCTCCTGAACCTCGAATCCACCATCTCAAAAGAAGGTGCTGAATGTATTGTTCCCAGCAATGGGAAGTTGATAATTCAGAAGCACTGCTCCCATGGACTGTCGCATTGGTCGTGCTGGTCTCCCTGCAAGTGTCATCCTCCCAGAGATCGTCCTCAAGAAGCTCCAAAACAAAAGGAAATAGCGCAGTGTTGGTGAAGGCACAAGCGCGCCCAGTCAAGAGTAGCAGGCAAGCAACTGCGAATGCGTGGGCTAGATGAAGCAAGTCTGGGACGACTGGCATGTTAGCATTTCTTTGAGTGAGAACCACCTGTTGTTGCAAGCCCCAAAGGAAGAAATTGCCCGAATCCTTATTTTTGCTGGGTTCGCCACAAAGTGGATGCTTTGCCAGCAGCCGCTCGACGGCGGCTGCATGAAGCTGTGCATCCCACGTCATCAGCAACATTGACGGTGATGGATGTCCTTTCCAGGATAAGTGAGCCTGCAAGCATCACACAGGCATTTCAAGACATCTAATACCGTCACTTTTAGCCGCTAAGCAACTAATGTGCACCGGCTTACATTGTCAGCAGCATGCCTTCCAGCGAGTAGTTGAAGAATCATGAACTCCTCGACGCTCTCCGCAGCGCCAAGCAATGCATTCCAGGCTCTACGTTGTGTCATGGCTAACTCCTGGGTTTGGCAGGCAGGAGATGCTGGTGGAGTTTCTTGAAGCAACTTTAGAATTGAGTCGTCCCAGAAGGGACTCCAGCGCATTGCACTGGCGTCGTCTTCCATGCCTCGACTCTGCCAGCCCTCTCTCCACAGCAGAAGACCAGCACAACGCATGCGCACAGACGCGCGGGAAATGTTGAAGGAGTTTCCTTCGGCTGCCAGCATTTCGGTGACTCTCAAGACGAACTGGCAAGCATTCGATTCTTCGTCTTCTCGCAAGTTCTCCGTATGTTCATTCAAGAGAGTGCTGCACAACTGCCTGTCCTCCTTTCCCGGAAACAGCGCGTAGATACACAGTTTGTCGAGGCATCTCTCTTGCGTTTGTACAAGCTCAGATGTACGTTTGAAGCAATCCTCTGCTAGGGATTCTATGCTGCTTTGCTGTACAGCATCGAATACTTCGAGACTGCTGCGTAGAGACCTCGTGCGGCTTACGAGGACTTGGAAAAGACGAATGTGCGTCAGCAGTTGTGCTGAATCACTGGCTCTGTTGTCACAAGTCGCTGTATCTTCACAGGGAATAGAATCTTGAGTTATCTGCTGCAACACGAACAGCGCGAACGCGAGAGTCTCGGAGGCGCTCTTTAACGGCACCGAGGCTGTACGCTGGAGGAGTCTGTCCAGAGCGGCTTCCACCTCTTCGGCGTGTCCTTTTTCCTTTTCTCCCTCCTCGTGCAGTTGTTGTTGCTGCTGCTGTTGCTGCTGCTGCATTGGCTGCGAGCGACAGCGAAGCCACGCTGAGAAGCCTGAGGATATGAGGGTAGCAAGGTCCAACAGGACGGCGGTCCTAGGGGTTGCTGCTGCTGCTGCTGTTGCTGTTTTGCTGTGCCGAGGGCGTGCGAGGACGTGTCTGCATGCGAGACGCCAGAACGTCCCACTGAAGGCTTTGTACACATCGTCCGCTGCTGTCATCAGCAAAGCAGCCGCAGCGTCTGGCACTGAACTCTCCTCAGAGAAGAAGGAAGGAGAGGCGGCCACTCGCTGCTCCCAAGAGGCTGCGAACGGCAGAATTGCAACGAGTTTATTGAGCCGCTGTTGCAGCGTTTTTGCAACTTCAGATTTTTCAGCAGATCCTATGAAATCGGCAGCTGTCAACAGTGTTTGCTGCCCAGTGTTCTGGTTTTGGTCCGGCTGCTGCTGATCCTGTTGATGCTGCTGCAGCAGGTGGTGCATGGGGAGTGCGACAAGGAGCTGCAGGGAAGGGCCTAGATGCTTGACATGCTGCAACAGCTGCTCCCATTCCTCGAGAGGCAGCTGTTGCAGCAGCAAGGAGACGAAGTCGTTTGCAGCCCCGCTGCTCTTTCCCGAGCAGCCACTCTCGCATTGCTGTTGCGACGAATCTGCAGCATCAGTTACTGCTGGGCGGCTGCCACTCTGTGCTGCTGGTGCTGCTGCTGCTTGCTGCAGTTCGTAGTTCTCCAGAACATCGAAGGCGGGAAAGGGGAGACCGAAGAAGCTTTTCTTTAGCTGTTGCAGATATTTTTCAAGGGCAGAGCAGCAAAGAGCAGCAAGTGAGCTCCGCTGCTGCAGACATTTCATCTGCTGCCTCAGACACAGAGCCACGCAGATATTGCTGCTGTCAACAGCAGCAAGGAAACTGATAGCAAAAGGGTCGTCTGAGAGGTCAGGGACTGCACCTCTATCTCTCTCTGCTGCTGTTGCTGCAGGTTCCAGCAGCAGCTCGCTTCCCTGCAGCAGAGAGGGAGGTGGCAGCAGCAGCGCAGCAACATCTAAGGAAGGCATGCAAAGATGCAAAGCCCCTACAGTTTCCTCCTCCTCCAGAACCCCCAAGCCAGCACTCTTCACCGCCAAACGGGCTACACGCAGCAGCAATGACTCCTTCGCTGCTTCTGTTTCTGCTATAGCTTCCGTTTCTCCCCCCGCTGCTGCTTCTTCTGCTGCACGGCGGACAGCTGGCAGCAGGAAGCAGGCTGGTTCGCAGCGGAGGGCGGAGACACAGCGGGCCAAGAGGCGGCGTATAAATAGAATGCGACGTTGAAATTCCTGAGGAGGCAGGCGGCAGCAGCAACCCCTCGTATCAAAGAAAGCAGACTGCTGCGATGCTGCTGTTGCTGCTGCTTCCACTGCAGCTACTGCTGCTGCTTCGCCTAGTGGTACTGCTGCTGCTGCCAATGCGTCTGTTGTTGTTTCAGTCGCACGACTGGCCTCGCGACGACAGAGCTGCAGCAACACGGATGGATGTAGCAGCGAGGGAGTGTGGGGTTTGTTAGCCTGCAGCAAGGCGTATAAACACTCGACCAGCAGCAGCCCTAGTGCAGCTGGGGCGCAGCGCAGCAGCACTGCAACAGAGGGGGAGGCCTCGCTTGCTGTTGCAGCATTAAGAGGTTTCATGTTCAGCAGCAACACCTCCTTGGCGTGTTCTAGCCGCAAACTCAGACCCTCCCCTTCTAAACCCGCCTCTGCTGCCGTCTCCCTGGCTGTTTCTTTACTTGAATAGGAGAAGGCCGTTGTGTCTTTCATCCCTGCATTCGAACGCCGCTGCTGCTGCTGTTGCTGCTGCTGTTGCTGCTGCTGTTGATGAGGGGCGTCGGACGAGGTTCTTTCTGCTGATATAGGGGGAGATGAGTCATGGGTGCCGCTGCCAATTTTTGTTTGGCTGTTGTCAGGGGTTAGGTGGCAGGGAGTAGCTGCATACGCATCTTCACCCGTATCCATCGCGGGCTGCTGCTGCTGGGGATGCTGCTGCTGCTGAACCTGCTGCTGCTTGTGGTGGTGGTGGTGCTGCTGCTTGTGGTGATGATGGTGGTGGTGCTGCTGCTGTTGCTGTTGCACCTGCTGTGGGAGGCCCCCGTGGGCGGCCACCGTGCCGGAGATTGGGGAGGCGGTAGTGCTACTGCTGCTGCAGCAGCGCAGCAGCCCCTTCCTGGGGAGGAGTTGCTGCAGCGGCTTAAGCGGCTCGTTAAGGGGTTCAGCAGCAGCAATTGCTGCTGCTGCAGCATCAATGAGTGAAGAATCTGCCGCCCCTATCCGTAGCAGTGCCTCACGCCTGTAGGCACTGTCACCGACTAGACGGGCCCCCGACAAGACGGGAACGTCCTGCTTGCTGCTGCTCTTGCTGCTACTGCTGATGCTGCTGTTGTTGAGGTGTTGCACGTGAGGCACTCTTTTTAGGAAGCGCAGCAGCAGCAGCAACGCAGCAGCCAGCCGATCCAGCGAAGAACACTGAGGGTACAGCATCAGCAGCAGTGGCATCAGCTGCAGCAGCAGCAGGTGCTGCACCACGAGCAGCAGTTCTGCTGCTGTCAACCCTGTCGTCTGTAGCAAAGCTGCACAACAAGCGGGAAGGGCAGCAGCCAATAGCAGTTGCTCGCTGCTGCGGTCTTCTGAACCCCCCGCAGTAGCTGCAGCAGATGGAGTTACCGGGGCAGCAAATGGTGCTGCAACAGTTGGTGCTGTTGCTGTTGCTGCAGCTCCTGTGTCTGCAGCAGCAGCCAACAGCAGCACAGCAACGGCCACATCTCGCCGCAGCAGTGCCTGCCACTCTGCCGCAGCAGCCGGGATAGCAGCTAGCTCCCAGCTGTTTTGCTGCAGCAGCAAATCTTTAGGTGCACCGAGAGAAGGGGAGAAGACAGCAGCAATCAAAGAACAGCGGCTGCTGCTCTCGCCTACCTCCTTCAACACCCCCCACTCCCGCAAGGCACCCGCCACGGACCTCGCACTGGCAGCAGCAGCAGCAGCAGCAGTTGCTGCTGCTGCTGATGCTGTTGTTCCTGTTGCACCGCATGCGTTGGCCGCCGCCTTCTGTTGCTGCTGCTGCTGTTGTTGCTCCATGTGGGTATCTGCTGCTGCGTCTGCTGCTAGAGCAGCAGCATAAAATTGTTTTGCACTCGCTGCTGCTGAAGCAACGGCGTCGCCGGCAGCCTCAAAGGCAGAAACAAAAAGGAATGACGGAGGCCCCCAAGTACTGCCTGCTGCTGCTGCTGCTGCTGCTGCTGCTGGCTTCTCGGAACCCAGTAGTCTCAGAACAGAGCGGGCCATCTGGTACTGTACAGTGCCACCAATGCTGCTGTTTCTGCTGCTGCTGCTGCTGCTGCTGCTCTGCAGCCGCAGCCAGAAGGCCGAAGCCTGAGAAGGATTCAAGGAAGAGGACGGGCTACTTGCTGCTGCTGTTGCCGTTGCTGTTGCTGTTGCAGCTGGAGGCGGCACCAAATCTGCTGCAGTAGCAGGTTCCCAGCCCACGGGATGTTCTTGCTGCAGTGAAGACCCACCAGCAGTCGCAGAAGCAGCCGCTGCTGCTGATGCACGTGCAGCAGCAGCAGAGCGGAGCAGACTGGGCAGTTGTTCATCTGCTGCGCTGCAGACAGCAGCAGCAAGGATGCGGCTGGCCACACGAGGTGCTTGCTGCTGCAGCAAATCGGCAGCCGCTGCCTCCCCTAAGGAAGCCAATACAGGGCGCTCAGTACAGCTCCCCGACTCACCCTCTGCTGTTGCTGCTGCTGCTGCTGCTGCTGCTGCTGCTGCTGTTGCATGTTGCGGAGCTGTGTTTGTTGTTGCAGCTGTCGTCTCTTCTTGCTGCAGGGCAGCTGACGTCCTGAGTCGTTTGTGCTTAGCCTGGTCTTCGTCTTGCGCTGATTCCCTTCTCTTATTAACTTCTTTAGCAACTCTGCCTGCTGCTGCTACTGCTGCTGCAGCAGCTGCTGCTGCAGTATTGCTGTGCAGCTCTGCAGCAAGCAGCGTGGCAGCAATAGTAGTCGCTGCGCCTCTGTCCCCTAATGCCTTGTATGCGAGGCCCCTTGCGGTGTCTATAAGCTGCTGCTGCTCCTCGGCTTCAATGGACAGCAGCTTCCCCAGCTGCTTTATCTGCTGCTGCTGCTGCAGTGCCAGCAGCGGCTGCTGCTCCAGAAGCACCGATAACAGCTGCCTCCGCCCACAGGCAGTGAGCAGCTGCTGCCGCAGCAAACGGGGCTGTGCCAGTTGCAGCAAGACACGTGCTGCTTCTGCCGCCCTCGTCCTTGCTGCTTCTGCTGTCAAGGCTGCATCTGCTGCTGTTCCACTCCTTGCCGCTGCTGCTGCTGCTGCTGTCTGCTGCTTTGGGGGGGCCTCTGAGTCGGTGCTGTTGCGGTCTTCGCTGTCTGTATCTCCACTGGACAGCAGCGCATTCAGAGCAGCGCCACGCGCGCGGCTGATAGCCGCTTCTGCTGCAGCAGCCGCAGCTGCTGCTGCAGTGGCAGCAGCAGCAGACGCCGCTCCCAGTGCTGAGGGAAGCGCCTTTAGCTGCTGTTGCTGCTGCATATCGTATAACAATACTACCACAGAGTGAAGAGTCGTCTCTTGCTCAATGTCTTTCCTTATCCGCTGCAGCAGCTGCTGCTGCGGCCATTGCTGCTGCATTTCCTGCTGCGGCTGTTGCTGCAGTTGCTGACGCAAGGCTTCCAGCGCGTCATCGGCGACAACTGCTGCTTGCTGCAGCAGAGCAGCAGCAAGAGCTGTGTGGCTCCCCACCTGCTGCTGCGGTTTGTCGAGCAGGCCTTGAGCTGTCTGCAGCAGCAAGCGGCAGGAGCCTGCAGCAAACTCCTCCATCGTGTTGTCTCCAGCAATCAGTGCCGCTTGCTTCCACAAAGGCAGCAGCAGCAGCAACGGGTGTTGGTGCTGCTGCTGCTGTTGCTGGTCAGCTGTCTGCAGCGGAGGCAGCGAAGCTAACAGCAGAGCCAGCTGCATGTAAAAGTCTGTGAGGGGCATCGCAACAGACAACTTGCGGTGTACGTACACCGCACGATCGAAGAGAGCTGTCCATCCAGCAGCAGCCTTCTCTGTCTTGCTGCTGCTGCTGCTGCTGCTGCACGCGAGCTGCTGCTGCCATATGGCCTCCTGCAACAGCGGCAGCAGCAGCCGCTTTGCAGCTACTTGACTGAAAACAGCCGAACGCAACTCAGCAAATGTCGCCTTAAGGACGGGGCCCTCCCCTCGACCCGGCAGCAGCAGCTGCTGCTGCTGCTGCAGTTGCTGCGCTGCAACGACAGCTTCCGCCTGGTGCAGCAGCAAAGAGACGTCGCTCTGCAACTGCTCCTCAGGAGGCAACGCAACACCAGAAGCAGAAGCAGCAGCAGCTGCTGCTGCTTCTGCAGATGCCCATTGGGGACTCAACTGTCTGTGATGTTGCTGCTGCTGTTGCTGCTGCTGCTGTTTGAATTGCTGCAGCGCCTCGCGAAGCACCGTCTTAACAAAGGGAGCAACTGTTGCAGCCGGGAGGCAGCTGTCTTTACCATAAGCAGCAGCAAGAGCCAGCTGCAGCAGCAGCGAGGGCTGAGGCATGAGACGAATATCAGGCGGCAGCAGCGGGCTGCTGCACTTTGCTGCCAGCAGCAGCAGCACCCATCGCAGCAGTCGCAAGGCCGTTGCCTCTGTCAGCCCAGAAGCTGCTGCTCCTAATACCTCCTCAGAAACTGTCTCTGTTGCTGCTGCTGCTACTGCTGCTGCTGCCTCTACAGCAGCGGCAGCAGAACAATGAGACGCTCGCAACGCTGCTGCAGCAGTCTGGGGGACTGCTGCTTCTGCTGTCAGAGACAAAGACAACTCCAGCAGCAAACCCCGACGGCAGCAGTTATCTATTGCGTATAGTAAAGGAGTCAGGTCTTCATGCTGATGCGTTGCTGTCATTGTTACAGCAGCAGCAGCAGAAGGAGAAGCAGCAGCAGAAGGAGAAGCAGCAGCAGCAGCAGCTGTTGCTGCTGCTCTACCTTCTTCCACCGATGCAAAGCATTCAAGGGCTGCAAATGGCTCCACGAGTGTAGCCACTGCTGCAGCTGCGAAAGAATGCATCCTGCTGCTGCTGCTGCTGCTGCTGCTGCTGCTGCTGTTTGTGCAGTCGGCAGCAGGACTTCCTGCTGCTGCTGCTGTTGCTGACCGCGGTTGCTGTTGCTGCTGTATAGCGACGAGGTGCAGCAGTAGCAGCAGCAACCTCGAACTATCGGGTAGCCTGACGAAGCTGAAGAAGTCTTCTGGGGCGTTCTGAAGAAGCGCTGTCTTCTGCTGCACTTGCTGCTGCAGCTGCTGCTGCCGGTGGTGCTGCCGCCTCTGCCCAGCAGCAGTAGGCCTCCTTAAGCCTATAGGGGTGCTGACGGTTGCAGGGTATTCTTGCTGCTGCTGAATCTCTTTACAGCGCAGCTGCAGCAGCTGCAGCAGCAAATACTGCCTCAGCAATCCATGCAATGCATACAGACGACGAATGTTGCTGCTGCCCGGCTGCTGCTGCTGCTGCTGCGTCACAAGAGTCCGCTGCTCCTGCAGCAAACTCTTGTCCAAACCCCACGGAGCCTCTACCCCTCCAACCCATGCTGCTGTTGTTGTTGCTGCTGCTGCAGGCACGTTGGGAGAAGCAGAAGAAGCAGCAGCAGCAGTAGCATCTGTAGAGGGGCTGTTAGCCTGTGCTGCTGCTGATGCCGTTGGGGTGCAGGCCAGAGGCCTGTGGCCTGCTGCCAGCACAGCTGCGGACAGACTCGCTCCAGCAGCAGCAGCAGCAGCTTTCTGTTGCTGCTGCTTCTGCTGCTGCTGCAGAAGCTCCTGCTGCTGCTGAATCTGCTGCAGCTGCTTCTGGTCGAGTCGTGAAAATGTAAGCGCCTCCCTTGCCTGCTGCTGCTCCTGCAAGGCAGCAGCAGCAGCAGCAGCAAGATCAGCAGGAAGCGGCTGCCGCAACAGCAGCAGCAGCACAACAGTAGCAAGGGGGAGCGCGCAGTGCTGCAGCAACCCGGGGCCCCTCATAACCACAAGGCATCTCTCTACAGCCCATGCAGCAATATCTTCAGCCGGCACCTCCAACCCGCTGCTGTTGCTACTGCTGCTGCTGCTGCTGCTGCTGCTACTGAAGCTGCTGCTGCTACTGAAGCTACTGCTGCTGCTGCTGCTGCTGCCACTAGAGAGTGGCCTAGGCAGCAGATGCAGCATTCTCTCTGGAGGCAGTGCCTCAGGTAGTGCGCTGAGGACGGCCGGCCAGTGGGGCTGCAGCAGACTGAAGTGCTGCTGCAGCAGCAGCCCCACCGCCATAGTCTGTGAATGCGAAGCAAATACACAAGCCAACTGCAGCTCGAAGGGAGGAGGCTTGCTGATAGTATCTGCAACCTTGGGGCTATGCAGCAGAGCAGAAAGAGCCTGCTGCACATGCAGCAGCAGCAGCCCACCAACTCTCCCAGAAACACCTGCAGCACCAGTAGCAGCACCAGCTGTGGGATGAAGCTGCTGCTGCTGCTTCTCCCTTTGCTTCTCCTTCTGCTTCTGCTTCGGCGGAGAGCAATTAAACCCATCAGATGAAGGCCCCATCTCATTTGCTGCTGCTGCTGTTGCTGCTGTTGCTGCTGTTGCTGCTGCTGCTGCTACTTCCGGGTCCGCTGGTTCAACGGGAAGGTGCCCAACAGTGCTGGCGCGCGCTGCTGCCTCTGAGAGAGCCAACAATATTTCGCAGCGCTGCAGCCTCTCAGCAGCAGCAGCAGCCTGCAGCAGCAGATGCAAGGACAGCAGCACGAAGACATTAACGAACTGGGCACCTACTGCGGATGTAGCAGCAACAGCAGCAGCAGCAGATGACAGCAGCTGCTGAAGTAAAGGAAGCTGCAATCGCAGGAGAGAGAGCAGTTAACTCACCTGGGCAGACGATAGGTCGCTCTCCGCCTGCTGCTGCTGCTGCTGCTGTAGCTGCAGCGCGCGCTGAAGCAGCAAGCGGAGGCGACGCAGAGGAAGGGCATGAGGCGTCCAGGCACCTGCTATGACTGCTGAGACATCAGCAGCTGGTGCTGCTGCTGCTGCTGCTGCAATGGGTTCATACTGTAGCGCCTGCTGCAGAAGCCACTGTGAGCTGTTCCTGCTCGCCTCTGCTGTTGCTGCAGCAGCAGCAACAACACGGAGGGCAGCCTGCAACACAGCAGAGACAGATGAAGGAGGAGACACGGGTCAGCAGAGACTATGTGGGCTGTTAGGCGCAATGATACTGATAAGGAGTAAAACAACACGTGTGCTGCTGCTGTTGCTGCTGCTGCTGCTGCTGTTCTGGCAGCAGCAGCAGCAGCAACAGCAAACAGCGTTAGGTCCTCACAGCCGTTAGATGGCTGAGGCGGCGCCTCAGCGGGAGGCCGCTGCAGGTTGCTGCCGACGAAACAGACACAAAACAGCAGCAGCAGCAACAACAGCATTAGCTGATACTGAAGACAGAAGACAGCAGCAGCAGCAGCT
>CAJFCY010000392.1:2500-15843 GCA_904066265.1 Eimeria zaria
CAAAGCGCGGAAAACAGAAAACCAGCTGTCTGCTGCAGCAGCTGTTGCGTCACCTTGCAGTTGACAGCTGGTGTCTCCGGCGCTGCAGGAGGAGCAGCAGCTGCTGCTGCTAGCTAGTGCAGCTGATATGCCTGCTGTCGTTGTAGCAGCAGCAATGACTTGCTGCAGGTGCAGTGGAGAAGCATGAGCTGCAGCAAACGCGTCTGTTACGAAGTCCAGGAGACAGCAGCAGCGAGAAGCAGGCCCCCAACCGCCATCCCGAAAAGGAGACACTAAAGTCTGCACACATGCAGCAGCAGCAGCAGCAGCAGCAGCAGCAGCAGCAGCAGCAGCAGCAGCAGTAACAACAACAAGAACAATAGCAACAGGTGTCAGAGCTGCAGAAAATGCATTCAGGAGTAATCGCGAATCAGCAGCAGCCACAAGTCGCCTTACCAGCAGCAACAGCAGCAGCAGCAACAGCAGCAGCAGCAACAGCAGCAGCAGCAATAGCAGCAGCATATGTACAAGCAAAATTACGACTCACATTCAGCAGCAGTTCTCCGTCTGCTGCATTTACAACGGCGAGAGTAGCAGCAACAGCAGCCTGCAGCAGCCCTGCTGCTTCTGCTTGTTTTGCTGCTGCTGTTGCTGCTGAGCAGCTCCCCCATCCCTCTGCTGCAGCAACGAAAGTCGGGCTGCTGCTGCTGCTGCAGAAGTGTGAGAGGCAGCGGAAGCAAAACGACAGCAGCAGCAGCAGCGAAGAAGAATCTGCTGCAGCAAACGGAAGAGCAGCAGCAACAACATCCAGCAGCAGCAGGCGCTTCCGCGCTGCAGAGACACTTGACAAGGCAGGGGCTGCTGGTGCTGGTGCTGCTGCTGCTGCTGCTGCTGCTCCTGTTGCAAGCAACAGCGAATCCTGCAGCAGCAGCAGCAAACTCCAGCCCTCATCGCCCAGTGCTGCAGGAGGCGGGTGCGGCAGCAACAGCCGCTCAAGCCCCAACAGTCTTGCTGTCTCTACAGCAGCAGGAGCAGCAGCAGCAGCTGCTGCTGCTGCTGCCTCTGTCGCTGCCGCGCGCTTCTCGTCCTTGCAGTCGTCGCAGCAATAAGAAGATATATCAGCTCCCGCTGCTGCTTCTCCTGCTGCGGCTGCTGTCGTTGCTGCTGTTGCTGCTGTTGCTTTTGCCTGTGCTGCGCTGCAGCGTGCTGCTGCAGGCAGCGGGAACAGCAGACGCTCCACCGACTGCAGCAGAAGCAGCAGATTTGCACGAAAGAACACTTCAAACTCCTTCTCTGCATGCACGCCCGCAGCAGCAGCATCTCCAGGAGCACCAGCAGGAGCAGCAGCAGCAGCAGCAGCAAACAAGGAGCTGCCGCTGCTGCGCATGGCTGTACAGAGACAGGAGACAGAAGGAGAAGAGGGAAGGCCTTCAGCAGCTTCTAATGCAAACAAACTGCAACCACAACAACAGCAGCAATAAGCCACAACTAACATTAAACAACCTCTGCTGCTGCTGCTGCTGCTGCTGCAGCTGCTGCTGCTGGTGGGGGGTTGTCGTTAGTTTGGCCAGCTCTCTTAAAAGCAGTTTTAACAGCTGCAGCAGCAGCAGCAGCGTAGCAGCTGGAAGCATCGCCAGAATTGGCATGACTATGCCTGCAAGAGATTGCAAGGGAGCAGCAGCAGGAACAGCAGCAGTAGCAGCAGCTACCTGGCAGCAGCAGGAAGAATGAGGTGCTGTCTAGGTCTAAGGAAGGTGCGGCATAGAAGCGGAGTGTCAAGTATATGCTGTAGATAGCCTTGCTGCTGCAGCTGCAGCTGATGCAACTGCTGCAACTGTTGCTGCTGCATCTGCTGCTGCTGCTGCTGTTGCAGGTCTCCCCCTAGTGTGAGGGCCAGCAGCGTTGCCCCTATCTCCTCCAACCGCTCGCTGCCGAGCTGCTTTCGCGTTGCAGCAGCAACGAGCCGCAGCAGCAAATGTACCGGTACGCCACTCAGATACCCCGCTGAGAGAGCAGCAGCAGCAACAGCAACAGCAACAGCGGTAGGAGCGGAAGCAGCAGCAGTAGGACTAGTAGCACCAGAAGCAGCATCAACAGCAACATGAATAAACGCAGCAGCAGAAACAACAACAATGGCAGCAACGGCACGAGCAGCAGCAACAACAGCAACAGCAGCAACAGCAGCAGCAGCAACAGCGCAGCATAAACAAGTGCTCCAACAACACAAACAACGACTTGGAAAGTAGCATCTGCCGCAGAAGCAGCAGCAGCAGCAACGAAGGCAACAGACACAACAGCAAACGAAACAGAAGCTGCAGCAGCAGCAGCAGCAGCACAAGCAGCAGTAACAGCAGAACCAGCACCAGTAGCACCAGAATTAGCAGCAGAAGCAGCAGCAGCTGCAGCAGCAGCAGCAGCAGCAGCAGCAGATCCGCCTGTCATACCTTCGAAGAGCAGGTGCGGACCAGCAGCAAGCAGCGGTGCAGCAGCAGCAACTTCGGCTGCGAAGCAACGCAGAGACAGAGGCATTTCATCTGTCTCTGCTTCTTGAGGCTCAGCTGCTGCCGTCCCCGCTGCTGCTGCTGCTGCTGCTGCTGTGGTGTAGTAGGCGGCAGCAGCAGCAGCCCGTTGGTCAAGCGCCTCTGCGTCGCCTACTAGCAGCAGCTCCCAAGCCAGTTGCTGCTCCTGCTGCTTCTGCTCCTGTTGCTGCTGCCCCTGCTCTTGCTGCTGCTGTTCATTCTGCAGCAGCAGCAAGGGAGGTCCAATGGTTAAAGGCGATCCGTCAGGGCCTCTGGCGCCTCGAAGCCGCAGCAGCAGCAGCAAGTGAAGTTGCTGCTGCAGCAGCTGCTGCGCCGAGCTGCTGCTTGCAGCTGCTGTTCTCTGCAAGGCACGGGCAACGAAAGGCCTTAACGGAGACACAGTAGCTGCTGCTGCTCCTGCTGCTGCTGCTGCCGCAGGAGCAGCAGCTAGCTGCAGCAACTCAAACATGATGAACGCGCTAAAGGGTTTGGATGCAAGAGGAGCAGCAGCAAGAGCAGCAACTTTTGCTGCAGTGTACGAGCAAACAAAAGACGCAGCTAAGGCGGGGCATCCCTGCTGCTGCTGTTGCTGCTGCTGCTGCTGCTGCTGCAGTGCTGGGAGCAACTCCCCCAGCACATCGCGCGGAGAATAGTAGTCAAGCAGCAGGGGCACAACAGAGGGGGCGAGACAAAGGAGCATCTGCAGCAGCAAACAGCAGCAACAGCAGCAGCAGCAGGAGATGAAAGTTCACGAAATGTATACTGCAGCAGGGACGAACAGCAGCAATAGCAACAGCAGCAGCAGCGGCAGCAGCAGGTGCACCAATAGCTTTAAGAACAACGGCAGCAGTTGCAGCAGGAGAAGCAGAAGTATCCACTTCAGCAGCAAACAGAAGCAGCAGCAGCAGCAGCAGCAGCAGCAGCAGCAGCATGTGAGAAGAGCCTCGTATACCTCTGCTTCTGTCTCTGCCGCCTCTTCGTCTGTCTCCTCTGGCCATCCCTTTCTCTTCCTGTCTCTCTGCTGCTGCTGGAGCACAGCAGCAGCTGCTGCTGCTGCTGCCGTTGCATCTGCTTCGCGTGGTATAGGACATAATAAGGGTCCTTGCTGCAGTTGCTGCTGCAGCAACGGGGTGCCTATCGCCTCTAGCAGCGGAGGCAGCAGCGCGTCTGCTGCAGCAGCAAGCTGCTCCCTGTGGGGCCATGCAAGAGCAGCAAACTCAGCAGCAACAGAGCTGCAAAGACACCTGACTGCAGCACAACGCACATAGTGTATACTATCCTTCTCCTGTTGCACCTGCTGCTGCAGAGCTTGCTGCCCCTTCTGGAAACTTCGTGGGAAGCATGCAGGTCTTGCTGCTGCTGCTGCTGTTGTTGTTGCTGCTGCTGCTGCGGCCGTTGCTGCTGCTGGTGTGTCCAGCAACGACCGCTCATAGGCTGCTATGAAACAAACAGGTATACTGCAGCAGCAGCAGCAGTGTCAACAGCAGCATTCAGATAGAGGCGAGTATAAGCTTACGATCTTCACTACCAAATCCCACTGCTGCAGGAGCAGCAGCAGCAGCAGCAGCAGCAGATGCTTCTGCAGAGCTGTTAGGCAGCAACGCGCGCAGCAGCCAGGAGGAGACCGATCCCGAAGCAACCAGACACCGAACGAACTCTCCTGCTGCCTCTCCTCCCACCCCACACAGCAGCAAAGGGTGTGCTATGTCTGCAGCAGCAGCAGCAGCAGAAGCAGCAGCAGCAGCAGAAACAACAGCAGCAGCAGCAGCAGCGCATGCTCGATCGGATTTGGAAGTTTCGTAGAAGGGGCGAGGAAGCTCATCACACTTGTTGCTGCTGCAGTTGTACTTGCTGTTGCTGCTGCTGATGCTGTTGCTGCTGCTGATGCTGTTGCTGCTGCTGATGCTGTTGCTGCTGCTGCTGCTGCATTTGCTTCTGACCTTGAGGAGATAGCGGCATAAGCACCGCAGTGACGAGGTGTAGAGACACATCTGTTGCTGCTGGTGTGGGGCCCCACGCAGAGCAGGCAGCAGCAAGTTGCTGACGGAGACACCGCAGCACCCGCAGCAGAGCAGCAGCAACAGCAGCAGCAGCAGCAGGAACAGAAGAAAGGAGACAGGCGCAGAGGCACACAAACCAAGACAGCACCACCTGAGTACACACGCACAGCAGCAGCAACAGCAGCAACAACAGCAACAGCAACAACAACAGCAGCAGCAGAAGCAGCAGTATAAGCTATTCCCAATCTTTCAGACGAAACAAAGCGTGTGACAAACAACCTGTTCGAATGTCTATGCTTTAGGGTTTAGGGTTTAGGGTTTAGGGTTTAGGGTTTAGGGTTTAGGGTTGTACCGGTTGCAGCAGTGCGAGTTGGCAGTCGGAGCAGAGCAGCAAGGAAGCTGCTGCCAGCAGCTGCAGCACGCGGCTCACTGCTGCAGCAGTACATGGTTTTGTGCTGCAGTACTTTGCTTCGGTTTGCTGCAGCGAGAAGAGGCACAAGGCGAGAGGCAGCAGACGGTGGATCTGCTGCTGCTGCTGCTGCTGCTGCTGCTGCGCACCGCAAAGCGGCAACAGTTGCTGCACGTGCTGCTCTATTGTGCTGCTGTTGCTGTTGCTGCTGTTTCCGCTGCTGCTGCTGCTGCTGCTGCCAAATGCAAAGTCATGCAGCAGTGCCAAGACGGCCATAGTACCCTCTAGCCCC
Source organism: Eimeria zaria (assembly GCA_904066265.1). Taxonomy (NCBI): domain Eukaryota; phylum Apicomplexa; class Conoidasida; order Eucoccidiorida; family Eimeriidae; genus Eimeria; species Eimeria zaria. The sequence goes on from CAJFCY010000392.1 coordinate 7,700, forward strand.
AGCTGGTCCTTTGGCTGTCCTTGTTGCTGCTGTTGTTGCAGCAACTGCAGCTGCTGTTGCTGCTGCTGCTGCTGCTGAGTGTTGCTGCTGCTCTCCATCGGTGCGAACGAAAAAAAGACAACAGACTGCAGTAGCCATCTCAGCACTAAGTATTGAGAAGGCAGCAAAGACACAGCAGCAGCAGCAGCAACAGCAGCAGCAGTGTCTTCTCCTGTAATGTCTCGTTGCCCACAGTCAGGCGATAGATGTTGCTGCTGCTGCTGCTGCTGCTGCTGCTGCATAAGTTTTGCTGCTGCACCTGAATCAAATGTGCTGCTGCTGGCGAAGCTGTCGCTCGCAAACCCCCACATGTCACCGGTAGCAGCAGTTTCAAAGTTACTTCGCGGCTGCTGCTGTTGCTGCTGCTGTTGCTGCTGCTGGATACCTGCAGGTAGAATAAGGGGAAGAGACAGGTGTTTCGTTTTAACAAGGAGACGCAGCAGTGGTAGCAGCAGCAGCTGCAGCTGCTGCTTCGATAGAACGATCAAAGACGGAGGTGTATATGCCTCTGGTTTTGCTGCAGCTCCATCTGCAGCAGCAGCAGCAGCAGCAGCAGCAGAACCTGCTGCTGCTACTGCTGTTGTAGGTAAGTCCCCAGCAAGGCTCTTTGCTAGTTGCTGCAAGTCTCTGTCTCCGTTGCTGTAGCCTCCTTGCTGCAGCAGCAGTAGCCAAGCTTCAAGAGGGCAGCGGCAGCTGTTGTTGCTGCTGCTGTCACTGCTGCTGCCGTACGCTTTGCTGCAGCTCGGAGGGCAGGGCCAGCCGTTGCGCTGCAGCAGATGCAGGGTATCTAGCAGCAGCAACCAGAAGACTTCTTGCTGCTCTCCTGCTTGTTCGTTGTTGCTGCTCCAATCATCTGCTGCTGCTGCTGCTGCTGTTCCTGCAGCAGCAGCAGCAGCAGCAGCAGCCGTTCTGCTTCTTTCCTGAGACGACTGCGTTACCACCTCGTGCCAATGTTGCTGCTGCTGCTGCTGCTGCTCTTGCTGCAGGGCCTCCGTTGCTGCTTTAACTAAAGACAGCAAAGCCAATGAAGCAGCACAACCCAGAGAGCAGGGGTCTCCTGTCTTGCTGCTTATGTTTGTCTGGGGTGTACATACACCCCACTGGGCAGGAGACACCCATACATGCAGCGGCAGCGCAGCAGCAGCAACCTTGAGACTTGTCAGGAAGCAGCAAGCCTCATCCATCCAATGCATATAATCCAGGTTACTCCTGCTGCTGCTGCTGCTGCTGCTGCTGCAATAGCTGCTGCTGCTGGTCGCCGTCGGGTTGAATGGGGGATGAACAGGAAAGACAGTGTCTGCGGATGAGGCTGTTGCTGTTTTTGCCGCTACTGCTGCTGCTATTGCTGCATCTCCTGCAGCAGCAAGAGCAGCAATGAGGCTTACGCTGCTCTCATAGAGGAAGCTGTATATATACTGCAGCAAGCTACCCCTCTGCTGCAGCGAGCCCAGTGCTGCCGTTCCGCATGCGAGAGGCTGCAGCTGCAGCAGCGGCAGCCACCCCTCTGCTGCTGCTGTTGCTGCTGCTGCTGCTGCAGGCGCAGAAGCTATGCGCAGCAGAGGATGCCCGTTAAGGAAAGGAGCAGCAGGGAAAGGAGACAGCAGCAGCGGCTTCAGCAGCAGCAAATGCTCGGTGAAGTGTATTCGCATCTCCTGGTATAGATGTGTCTCCTCTTTGCTGCTATCAATTAATGCCTCAAGGTTTGCTGCTGTCTCTTCATCTCCTTTGAAGGATAGCTGCTGCGCTGCTGCTGCTGCTGCAGCTGCTCCTGCTGCTGCTGCTGCTGCAGGAAGGCCGCAGCTTGTCGTTAGCAGCAACACTGCAGCAGCAAGAGATCGATATCCTCTAGCAGCATAACCTGCAGCAGCAAGAAATGCATGCAAAGGCCCTTCACACAGGCATCTGGGGTCAAGAGACACCTGCTGCAGCTTGTCTGCTGTTGTAGCGCATCCTGCTGCTGTTGCTGCTGTTGCTGCTGTTGTTGCTGTTGCTGCTGCAGAGCAAGGGCGACCCTTCCATACGCTGAGGAAAGGCTGCTGTTGTGTTTGCTGCTGCAGCAGAGGTACTGTACAGTCGTGTGGTGTTTCTCCTGCGTAGCAGCACAACAGCTGCAGCAGCAGGACAGCAGCAGCAGGAAGCAAGGCGATAGTTTGGTGCTGTCTCTGCATGCGGGGTCGAAGTCGCAGCAGCTCCTTGTGTCTCCTTGCTGCAGCAAGAAGAGACACAAACAGCTGCTCTGCTTTGTCTGCAGCAATGTTCTCCCTATGCAGCAGCAAAGCAGCAGCAAATACTTCCTGCAGCCAGAAGCTCTGGTCCAACGTGCCTGCTGCTGCTGCTGCTGCTGCTGCTGCTGCTGATGCTGATGCTGGTGCTGCTGATGGCAGTAGCACCAGCCCGCGGCTTAAGAAGGGGGGCTCAAATAGCAACCGCAAGCCTCGGCGGGTAGCCGTGCGAGGCAGCAACAGCAACAGCTGCTGCAGCAGCAACAGATAGGAAGGAATCAGCAGCGAAGCGGGAAGCAGCATGAAACGGGCTGCCTGCAGCTGCTGCTGCTGCTGCACCGCAGCAACAAACCGATCTGCATGCTCCAGAAGCTGCAGCAGCAAACCCTCATCGGCATGCGTCCCCTCCTTCCGAAGAGCAGCAAGCAACTGGGTGGTCTGTGTGTTACAGCTGCAGCAGCAACAGCAGCAGAGGTACAACAGCAACAGAAAGAAAGACACATGCTGCAGCACAAGGGAGAGGAGAAGGAGCAGCAGCAGCACCGAGCAGCAGCAGCGCGTGCGTCAGCAGCAGCCAAACACCAGCGCAAGCTGCAGCAGCAGCAGAAACTGCAGCACAGTCATCGAATCAGGAGCAGGAGGAGGAGGAGGAGGAGGAGGAGGGGGAGCAGCAGCAGCAGCAGCAGCAGCAACAGCAGCAGCAGCAGCGCCAGCAACAGCTACCTGAGGCAGGAGATAGCTGGGCTGCAAGACAGCAGCTGACTTGAAAGTAGAGACAAACCAAAGGAGCAGCAGCTCTGTGATATCTCCTCTTCAGCAGCAGCACTGCTGCTGCTGCTGCTGCTGCTGCTGCTGCTGCTGCTGCTGCTGCTGCTGCTGCCAGAGAATATCTCTAGTTCAGGGGGTGCTACTGGAACTTTCTGCTGCCACTGCTGCTGTTGGTGTCGCAGCAGCTGCTGCTGCTGCAGCATGCGATGTACGGGTATCTGCAGCAAAGCGGTTAGCACATGCATGAGGACTGTCTGTCTAGTGAGGGAGGCAGTGGGGTCTGCAGCAGCTGCTGCTGCTGCTGACGCTGCTGTTGCTGCTGCTGCTGCATGTCCTCTTGCTTCTTCTTCCCTGATAACTGCAACAAGTGCTGCTGCTGCTGCAGCAAACAGCTGCTGCTGCGTTTCTTGAGGCAAGGCCCATCCGTACATTTCGCACAGCCGTACACAGACCAAACACCTGAGCATGCAGCAGCAAACCACCTAGCTACTGCAGCTAGCTACAACAGCTAGCTACAGCAGCTATGTTTTGTGGCTAGCTGCAGCAGCTAGCCGCAACAGCTAGCTACAGCAGCTAGCTACAGCGCATATCCCCTTAAGAGGGCCCTCATGTGGTGTATACGCAGCATACAGTACGTATGAAGAGCGGCACGGCAGCTGCAGCAGCAGCGAAAGCAGCAGCAGCTACTAAAACATTAGTCGCACCAACAACACCAGCAGCAACGGAAGCAGCAGCAACTACAATTGCAGCAGGAATAAACGCAAAGACTGCAGCAATAGCAGCAGCAAGACCAGCAGAAGCCTCGACAGCAGCGGGGAAAACAGCAGCAGCAGCAACAACAAGAGGTGCAACAAAACCAACAGCTGAAGGACTGACTGCAGCAGGAGCCACTGCTGGCACAGCTGCTGCTGTTGCTGCTGCTGCTGCTGTTGCTGCGGCAGCAACGGCTACGGCAGCAGCAAGAGTGGCACTAAAGTTTGCCCCGAGACTAAAAAAGAAAACAGCGACAGAACCGGCAACAGCAGCAGTAGCAGCAACAGCAACAGCAACAGCAACGGCAGCAGCAGCAGCAGCAGCAGCAACAGCAGCAGCAGCAGCAGCTGACCAGAAGCCATAGTTTGCTTGTGCTGTTTGCTCGTGTCTTTGTTGAAGCTTGTACAGCAGAAAATTCCCTATGGCAGCACCACACTGCAGCAGCAAACCTCGTCGAGAAGGGTCTGCTGCTGTTGCTGCTGCTGCTGCTGCAGTTGCTGCTGTTGCTGCTGTTGTTGCTGTTGCTGCTGCTGCTTCTGGGTCAATGCAGCTGCATCTTTTCGTAGCCTTGGATGGGCAGAGAAATTTGCCTGTTGCGGAAGCCCCGGGGAGCGGAGTTTGCTGCTTCGAACTGCTGCTGCTGCTGCTGCTGCTGCTGTTGCAGCAGCTGCTGCTGCTGCTGTTGCTGCTGCCGTTGCAGCCAGCAGCAGGTAGAGATGCGTTTTCGTTGGCAAGCGGTCGGAAGCAGGCGCAGCAGTGCTGCCGATGCTCCAGTTGTTGCTGCTGCTGTTGCTGCTGCTGCTGCTGCAACAGAGGAGGGTCTATAAACATACCTTCCCACAAAGCCTCAGCCACCAGATCGGCCTGCGCTACTCGGCGCAGCCAGCGGCCCCGTGCCAGCATCCTGCAGCAGAAACCCTAAACCCTAAACCCTAAACCCTAAACCCTAAACCCTAAACCCTAAACCCAAAACCCTAACCCGTAAGCCTAAACCCCTGTAAGCGCTCGTATCTCTTGGTCCTAAACCCTAAACACTAAACCCTAGATATGAAGGTGTTGATGGGGGGACGAGTTCTGGGTTTAAGGGTTTAGGGTTTAGGGTTTAGGGTTTACAAGATGGGGGGTTCCCCCTGCATGCCGAGTGAAGAAAAAGAAGGAGAGAGAGCAGCAGCAGCAGCAACAGCAAGACGGCCGCTAAAGCAGCAGAGTTGCTGCTGCTGCGGCGCCTGAGCTGCTTCTGCTTCGTGCGAGGCAAGTGCAGGAGTTATCGTTATAACTTTGCGCAGCAAATAGCGAAACAGCCCTGCAGCAGCAGCAGCAACAGCAGCAGCAGCACATTCAGAATGCACCAGCAGCAGCAGCAGGTGTTTCGGAACAGCAGCAGTAGCCGTTATAGAGCGGAAGCAGCACCACACTTAAAGCAGCAGCAGCAGCAGCAGCAGTACTCAATCAAGCGCAGCAGCAGCAGAATCACAAAGCAGAGCAGCAGCAGCACATTCAGCAGCAGCAGCAGCAGCAAGTGCAGCAGCAAGGCAGTTGACGTCGTAGCAGCAGCAACGAAACCAGCAGCAGAATAATTTTGAATTGATGCTGTTGCTGTTTGGCTGTCTGCTGCTGCAGTCAGACTAGCAGCAGCAGAAGCAGCTGTTGCAGCTGCAGCAGCGGCTGAGGCTGCTGCTGTTACAATTGCTGCTGCTGTTGCTGCTGCTGTTACAATTGCTGCTGCTGCTGCTGCTGCTGCTGCTGCTGCTGCTGCATTAGACGTACGGAGTTGTCTTGCTGCAGCAGGAGCAAACAATGAAGGCCCTCTAAGGGATTTGAGCAGCAGCCGTGTCAGCAGCAGCAAACTGTCTCTTCCTTCGGCTGTCAGCTGCAGCAGCAGATCCAGGCGGTAGAGATTATGCAGCAGCAGCAGCAGCAGTGGCTCCCATTCCACTGGTCCTGCTGCTGCTGCTGCTGCTTCTGCTGCTGTTTCTGCAGCACCTCCCCATGATCCGTAAGCCATAGCCTGCTGCTGCGGCTGCAGCTGCGTTTGTTGCTGCTGTTGCTGCTGCTGCTGCTGCTGCTGTCGGTTAGTGTTAGCCTTTGGGAATGCAGCCTCTATTACAGGCTGAAGCCATAGGCCACCAGTTTCATCTTTCTGCTGCTGCTGCTGCTGCGGCTGTTGTAGTTGCTGTTGTTGCTGCTGCTGCTGCTGCTGTCGGGGTACCTGTGTTTGAAACCACTTAAAGGATGAAATTTGCGTCTCCTGCAAAAGGTGCTGCTGTGTATTCTTCCCATCTCCCTGTTGTTGCTGCTGCTGCTGCTGCTGCTGCTGCTGCTGCTGCTGCTGCTCTTGCTGCTGCTGTTGCACCTGCTCCTCCTGCGGCACGTAGGCAAGGAAGAGTAGACTACGAAATGCAAGAGGAAACTTCAAAGACAAGCGTGAGAGCAGCAGCAGCAGCCTCTCGAGCAGCAGCAGCCTGCTGCCTTTAGGTAGCTCTTCCGTGCGGCAGCAGCAGCGCAGCCGCAGCAGCAGCTGCAGCAGATTCTCCTTGAGGTGTCGAGACACCGCAGCATTAAACGAAGGCAGCAAACATAAAGCAGCAGCAATTGCTGCAGTCTTCTCCGGCAACCCCAGCTTGAGCCCCACTAACTGCTGCCATAGGGATTCTGCAGCAGCAGCAACAGCAGCAACAGCAGCAACGGCAGCAGCAAAGCTAGCATTAACACATCATGTGTAATGAGAGAACATCAGAAGCAGCAGCAGCACTGGCAGCAAATGCCGCAGAAGTAGCAGCAGAGATAGCAACAGTAGCAGTAAACGCAGCAACAGCAGCCAAAGCAGCAATAGCTGCAGCAGAAGCAGCAGCAAATGCAGCAACAGCTACAGCAGTAGCAGCAAAAGTAGCAGCAGCAGCAGCAGCAGCAGTAGCAACAGCAGCAGCAGCAACAGCAGCAGCAAGACCTACCCTTCCTCATCTGTGGAAGCCTATCAACAATAGTTTGGTGTCTCAGCAGCATATGTAGCACTCTGGTGCAGCTCTTCTCCCATTCTGCTGCTGCTGCTGCTGCAGCAGATGCAGCAGCAGCAGCAGTAGCAGCATTTACCCCTTTGTTTGCTGCTTGCTGCTGCATCTGGTGGTGCTGCTGCTCGAGGAGCATGCGCGTTCTGCTGCCGCTGCTGACGTGCTGCAGCTGCAGCAGCACAGCTTCTAATGCTTCATCTAAGTATACTGCTGCTGCAGCAATATCTTCTTCAGCAGCACCCCGCTGCAGCAAGACCCCTAAGCAGCTGTCTGCTCTGCTTACAACAGACAGCAGCAGCAAACTGTCCCGCGCAGAGAGAGCAGCAGGCCCCTTCCGTTGATGTTGCTGCTGCTGCAGTGAAGGCAAACACCGCTGCAGCTGCTGCAGCGCAGCAGCTGCAGCAACCTGCTGCACCGACACAAGCAGCGAGACACTGCAAACCTCATCGCCAGAACCGCTGCTGCTGCTGTTGATGCTGCTGATGCTGCTGATGCTGCTGCTGTTGCTGCTGCTGTCTAGGGCATCTAATACCTGCTGCGTTTCTCTCCTAAATTCCGCGAGGCTGCGAGCAGCAGACAAGCCCTTCAAGGCTCGCTGGAGTGACCCCTTCATTGCTGCAGCAGCTGCAGCTGCAGCTGCAGCAACAGCAGCAGCAGCAGCAGCAGCAGCGGCGGCGGCAGCGGCAGGGGGCCCCAGAGGGCCCCTCGAGGCCCCTCAAGGAAACGCTCTGGTGTTAATGCAGCAAGCCGGGGGCCCCCTAGAGAGGGGGGCCCCCCAGGCAAGCCGTGAGTATGCGTGCAAGCCTGCTGCTGCTGCTGCTGCTGCTGTTGATGCTGGTCGTGCTGCTGCCGCTGATGCTGCTCATGCTATTGTTGATGCTGCTGCTGCTGATCATGCTATTGCTGATGCTGTTGCTGCTGTTGCTGCTGCTGCTGCTGTTGCTGCTGTTGCCGTTGTTGCTGCAGCAGCAGGAGTCGCTGTTGCTTCTATTGAGTTGAAATCGACTAAAGGAGTCACCAATGAAGTTTTGTTTTTATAGATTTGAATTAAAGGAGAAATTCAGTGAGCTGTGGGGCCCTCCGCTGCTGCTGCTGCTGCTGCTGCTGCTGCTGCTGCTGCTGCTGCTGCTGCTGCAGCTGTCGGCGGTGAGTCGCTGGGGGCCCGATACAAACAGCAGAATATCAAATTAACTAGAATAAATAAATAAATTAAATTAAATTAATTAATTTAATTGTTTTTTATTTATTATTTAAAGAAAAACAACAAACAATATGCAGCAGCAACACACCTTCTCCTCTTTGCTGCCTCACTTTCAGTGAACAGAAGGCAGAATAATATTTAACTATAATATCT
>CAJFCY010000393.1:0-15820 GCA_904066265.1 Eimeria zaria
TATATATATATATTATATCTGTATATGCATGCCTTTTTTAACACATTGAATCAGCCGCCGTAGTTGTCGTCGATAAAGGCGATCGCTTCCCTGAACGGGCGCTTTCTGGGATGTTCTCTTTCTGCGCACTGTATTTAGGCCTGCTGCTTCTGCAGTCAGAAGGAATCGGCAGTTTGCCTTTTCTAGCCTGGTAGTTGCATGCATGATGCCTCCGTTGCAGCAGCAATATTCTAGGTTTTTGCACCAGCAGGAGTTGAGGGTAGTTGTTATTTGACCACCTTACAGTAGCGGAGCATTGTTCTTGCATGAAAAGCAACTCGCTCCACAAGACCAGTTGCTACCACGTCACCACTGGTTGCACTGCCCTTCAGGTTAGCGTTCCAAGTTTAGCACGACGCCACTGCGTGCTCGTAGCCACTAGCCCGTCACCTGAAGCGGCAACTGCTGCATTTGTTGTTCTTGCGGTGGCTCCTACCGGCACGTCACTGTGCTCTGATGGCTGACACATTTGCTCCTCTATGAAGATAGATGATGCCAAGGGGAGCTCCAGCTCTTTGTGAAGGCGGCGCAACTGCCCATGTAGCACTACTAGTGGACAGCGCCCTGTACACTGTCTGCGTGCCCCTTCTAACCAGCTAAAACTCAAAAATGCATGAATTAGTATTCCCTTGAAACCCAGCAAGGGAAATGAAAAGGCCAGAATGGATGTACAAAAAAGCGAACGCAGGTAAGATTTCTTCTCACCAATATAAAGGGAAATGCTTGTGGCTTCACCCAATGCATTCGCCAAAATGCTGCAGCAGCAACAGCTGCGAAGCGCTCCCTCTACTGGAGGACAGCGCCCTTTGCAGCATAACAAAAAAAACCCTTTTGAGGTATTTCTGCATACTTTTGTGTTACACATCTGCGCGTTGTGAGCCTGATATGCATGCACACATTTGTGAGTATATAGGCAGTTAGTGTCTCCATATACAATTTGAAGATCCTTTTGCTTCGTGTAGTGATTCTAACAGCATCCGGAAGCCAGCACCCCTTTGCTTCGCCAGCAGCCAACAATACGTAGATGAGAAAGAGCGCCACTAGTAGTGTCTCTCCCTACAGGTCACGCCTGCTGTAAGCCGCGTGAACAAAGCGCTTTGGGCCCCCATAAATGGTGGCCCCCACCTTGTACTATTCATCATAGAGAAACAGTTACGCTCAAGCATTTGACGCTGCGCTCCTCAAGTGAAAAGAGCCGTTTGAAGATTGTCTACGCGATCTTGCCCTAAAGGCGGGAGGGAAAACTGCGTTGGTTGGATCTCCGCTTTCTCTGAGTATGTTTCTTTGCTCCATCTTCGCAGAGCGATAATGTTTGCATTCGCCCTCCAAAATCTCCTCATCCCATAACCGTTGTTACGTAGGAAAAAGCATCTCCCTACGGGTTGTCACTCCCAGTCTCCGCATTTGATTACAGCGCAAGAAGGAAAGGCAGCACCGGAGCGACAATGCAGCAAAGGAAATAGAACAATACCTGGGCACGGAGACCATGCGTCTTCTGGCTGCTTTATATGATGAGGCCTGCGGTTTCTTTCAGCTGTTGCTGCTGAACAAGTATGGAGATTCCGATGGCGGCGTTCTTCATTGCGGATGCGGTCAAAGCCAAATCTTTTGCACTCCAGTGGGAACGCGCCAAGTTCTTTGCGATGTCCACTTCTCTCTGTAAAACTTCAACCTGCAATTTGCTCTCCTGCGAAAGTTCTGATACCCACCATTGCCGATTTTCTGCCATTGTTCCTACGTTCGCCAGTTTCGCGCTTACCCCCAAGTCAAACTCCAGCGATTCCAGCAGCTGTGTGTGCAGCCACAGGAGCTCGGCGCTCCCGAGAAGATTTTCTGCAGTCACCGCTGCTCTTCTTGCTGTGACCATCAATTCCCGTGTGGGCGTTCCCTGTTCACTGTCTTCCCAAATGGCAGCAGCCGCAGAACCAGCCTGGTCAGAGGCAGCCTTTGCATTGCTATCAGTCTGCTGCAGTGACCCCGTCAGCAAATTCAACATCCCTTCGTTAATAAGTGTCTTGTTCGAAATACGCCAATTCGGGGGGAACCGTGACTGCACCTCCTTGTTAACGTCTGAAACTCTCTTGCTGGCCTCTGCCGCCTCCTGCCTGGCCCTTGATGCTATGGCATTGTAAGCCTCGTCCATGTCCACGTTATCAGTCACGTCGAGGGGCGAAAGATCCAGGCGGGATATTGCCACATCCAGTACTCCCTTCAGTTCCTTTCCCGCATCTTCTGCCTGCAGTCTCACTGCTTCTGCAAACGTCAGTTCCCTTTCGCTTTGCAGCGCTTCGATTAGTCCCTTGTACTGCTGCAGCAGCTGTTCTCCCCTGTTCAGCAGAGCCTCCACTGTGTCTAATTCCCTTATGACCATGGGATCCTGCTCGCGAAGAGACTGCTGCCGCTCTCTCTCTCCGTTGCACAGCGCTCGCCGCTCCTCCACAAGGTCTCGGCAGTCTCTGTACAAGCGCATCTGGCTCCGCACGACGTGAGACAGAGTCACAGCAACTGCGCTGGATGCAACATGCTCGGCAGACTGCCGACCCATTGTTGCTGTATCATGTGCTGCACTAATGAACTTCAAATTCGCTGCGACAACATCCAAGAGACTCCCATCTTCCAGACTTTTCAAACTTGGCAAACCCTCTAGTACCGCTTCTGTCTCCTTCAACTTCCACGCGAACGCCCGACAGGAGAGTCTAAGACTGACCATGTGGTTCTCCAGCGCCTCTACAGTGTGTGAACCCAAGTAGACTTCCATGATCTTCAGTTCCTCGTATGAAAACTCACGCACCGGGTGAACCCCTCGTGCCTCTCGTACCAGATTCAGTCCATATTGCCGGGACAACTCATACAACTGAGACAATGCAGATAAACCCTTATTCAAGGCTTTCTGCAAAACACTCTCAGGCGAATCCCAAGGGCTTGAAGAATCGGTTAACAGCTGCTGCACTTGCTTGGCCTTCTCGACACTCTCCCATAAATTCTGCAGAGCCATATGCGCCTCGTGATCATGTACAATCTCGGCTAGCTGGACAGCGACTGACTGCAATTGCAGTAACTCATTCACCTGTTGCTGCCAATCGCCTTCAGACTTTCTTTCATCGCTCCCACGCTCTTGCGCTTGCTGATGCAGCTGCGTCTGTTGTTTCCTCTGATAGTAGTGCTCTTCTTGTGGCTTAGAACCCCCTGAATTCTTGATGACCCGGACTATAAGCGCCCCTAAAGAAACACAGATTAGCAAAGCGGCAATTCTGAGGCCGTATGGTGAACCTAGTAATTGCTCTTGAACTTTGTAAGAGCGATTCAGGTTAGATGACTTGCTCACACGAGCATATTCATTTGACAGTTCTTCGCGTGCTATTGGAACCACGGTACCAAGATTTTCACTCAGCAAGGAGGACTCTACACCAACGGCCGACAGGTCGTTGGTGTAGAGTCCGTGAGTCTCCATGGAAGCCGGGGAATCCGAGATGAAACGATCATCCGTGAGAGATCCATTCGCTAGCGACTCTGTCTCTAGATTCCCCCACGGGCTCCCAGCTATAATACTCTCGCAAAAGAGAGGTGTTTTGCCCAGCCACCAGGCAACGATTGGGGCATAAACACGCAACATCCTCAGGGCCCTTAGCACCCCTTCAAGCCTAGTTCAACGTTTTTGGGTACATCAAAAAAGCTCTCAGGCAAGTTGAAATGATAATAAAAACACCTGCGAGACCTCCCCTCACGCCATTAGCAGGCGATTGCCTTCGATTCCTTCCCGCTCTCTCCAGGTATCCAAAAAAAGCCGCGAATCGGCTGCGGCTCTTGAAATAAATGAAAAGTAATCTCACAATACAACACACATATAAAGTTTAGCTACCACTGGTCTTAGCGGGTAAAGGCGGCAACAAGTAAATCCCCGAGAAAGGCTCAGGAGAAGGAGAGGGCGGAGGAAGAGGAGAACAACGGCAAAAGAAACAACTGGGGAGGCAATGAATAGCCTGCTCACCTGGATAAATTGTCGCTTAGACTTAATTAAGCAAAACCGTGCATTTACAGTTGCTGCGGCAGCTGCTCGGTGGCCTGTATCGAGCAGGAGGGGACCGGTAGAAGGGTGGGATGCCAGCCGATGCATGCAGCGGGGTCGCAGTGTATCTGTTACACCAGCAGGCTACAATTAACTTTAGGAAGCCACTTGCTGCTTATCTTTCCTCACACGCGAGTTTGCATTAGAGTGGCGTGTGCGTCAAGTTGTGTCTTGCCCTTCCAAGCAGACAACTTCGTGCGGAAGCTTGCGAGATGATGCAAGATGAGGCAGGGCTTGTCAGATATATGTGATAGTATGCTCTTGTGTGTGTGTGTACGTGTCTGCTGACGACTGGAAACCAAATTATTGATAGGTCGTTGACTGTTGTGTCACAGTGTGCATGTAAGGGGCCTGGATACCCTTGCACGTTGTTCCCCTTCAGAAGAAATGATGAAAAGTAGAAAATGTTGTGTCTCGACAACAAACGGCTGGTATCCCCTCCTGTAGTCCGGCCCGGTGGACACGGCGGCTCAGGTACCTGGCGCTGTTATGAGATGTCAGCTGCTTGTTGCTTGCCCTTTATTATATGTATCGCATGTATTCCTAATCGCGGGCAAGTTCGCTGCCGTTGTTGAGGTAAGTGACTAACAAGTGTTTAAAATGTTACTGCATGCACCTAAAGCTGCTTTGGAATGCTTGCTTGTGGGTTTTCCTTGCACCAGAGTTGAAGCAAGATGCGCTACAACTCATACAGGCCGCTTCCTGCGCACGCCAGCCTTCAGCATGTGTACCGCTGTTCTCCGGACAGCCGGATACAGGAGGATAGATTGGCTGTGGTGTGTAAACCGTTGCACTTTCGCCGTTTATCGGCTCTTGTCATTTGGGTGATAATCATAAGCGGAGTCATTTTGGATGGTGTATGTCTACAAGAAATGTCGTTTTTATTCACACGTACTGCGTAAACCGTAACTGTTCCGACTCGGCGAGCTGCGAAGCGGGTGATAGTGCCGCTGACGGAATGGAGCAGTATCACTTCCATCCGCCACGCGTTTGTTCCGAAAGGGTATGCCGGAAGTTAACTTCAAGACACTCGAATAAATATACGCTACAGACCTACTGCAGCTGCGACAGATGAGGCCCGAGCAGCATCACTGCCCTGCACTGACTAAAGATACCGGCCATGTAAGGGTAGCGATACAAAAATTCTCCACCGTCACAAACAGTCTCTTTTTCAATCCTCTACGGACTTTGCCTGCTGCATTGGGCAAAAAATGGCTAAGAACGTAATAGACTCTCTGAAGGCGAATCAGCAGAGAATGCGGCACAAAAGCATCTGTTCCGCTCGTTTGCAGTACGAAACGCCTCTACCAGAAGACTCAGCCCCTCATTGCGTCTGCTCCCCCGCCCCACCCGCACCCAGTTGCATTCCACTAGCATTGCTAGTGGTGCTGCTCACATCGCTCAGCACGCAGCTACACAGTAGCACACGTAAGTCGGATGTTTTGTACAGCGCTATGCCCCAGGCCCTCCTGCTGTTCCATGTGCAGACTCCCTATTTGTTCTGGCAACGACAGCGAGTTTCGCAACTAGCGTATATTCTGAGTGTACTTCAAGCGTAAGAAATGGGCGCCAGGCGTCGCTGGTCAAACTAAACCAAAATCAAGAAACAGACGTGGCGTATTGTGCAAATGCAGCACTGTGGACTACTAGCAGCCACTCGTGCTGCTGCCGCTGCTGCTGCTAGCACCGCAGCCGCCTGCGTGGCCGCTGCGGGTGTGACGCTAAGTGTAACAGTTCAACTCAGTTCAGTTACAGCTGCACGGGCGGCATCGGCTGCTCCCTGTCAGCAGCAGCCGAGTTAGGAGGCAACTGCTGCTGTTGCAGCAGCAAATGTGGAGGTACGCCTTGGTGTTGTAGGGTAGGCGCCACTGTGGTAGGCGCCGCAGCCGATGTTGCGGCCGCACTCCAAGCGTCTGCAGCGGAAGGGGACTTCCTCTTCTGCCTACTGCTGCTGGTGCTGCTGCCCCTGCTTCCCCCGCCACGGCCTCTACCGCCTCGTTGCTGTTGTTGCGGCAGCTGTTGTTGCGGCAGCTGTTGTTGCGGCAGCTGTTGTTGCAACAGATGTCGATCCTGAGAGAGCGAATGCTGCTGGTGCTGATGGCGCTCCAACTGCTGCAGAATCTGTTGGTGCGGCTGCGGCTGCTGCGGCTGCTGCTGCTGTAACTGCTGCAGAAGCTGCTGTTGATTCTGTTGCAGCTTTTGCTGCATTTGAAATTGCTGAAACTGTAGCTGTTGCTGTCGATGGTGGTTATTCTGTGGCTGGGGCTGGGGCTGGAGCTGCTGCTGCTGCTGCAGCAACTGCTGCTGCAAATGCTGCTGCAAATGGTGCTGCGTGTGATGCAACTGCTGGAGTTGCTGGGTCAGTGGCAGGTTGAACATCAGACCCCTGTCAGCGCCCATTTGTCGCTGCGCCAGCTGCTGCATTATGAGGCCTATAGCTCCCGCCTGTAGCATCGGTTGGTTCTGCTGCTGTTGTTGCTGCAACGGTTGCTGGAAAGCTTGCTGTTGTGGCTGTTGCTGTGCTTGGAGCAGCGCAGACGGTTCACCTGAAGATGCAGCTGCAGCCGCTGCGGCAGAATGAAGCCCCTTCTGCAGCAGCAATAGTTGTTGCTGTGTTTGCTGCTGCAATCCGGCGTCGGCGGCCGGCGCACTAGCAGCGTCCTTGAGTTGCTGAAGAAGCAGCAGTTGCTGCGCCACGTTTCTGTCGCTCTGCAGCTTCTTATCAGCTTCCTCCGCAGTCTGTACAAACACCGCAAACTCCAAACCCTTAACCCAAACCAATGACAACGCTGGCCAAATCTCTACGTTTCGAGGGCTGGAACCCAAACACCTAACAGAAGCGCCTTCGCTCAAACCCTAAGCACAAAACCCTAAACTCTTGCTCACTTTCTTAAGGCGTACATACGCCGGGATTCCGTCCGGGAGAATTGGCAGCTTTGAGGCCTCATCTATGAGGGCCCAAAGGGTATCTGTCCGCGGAACTTGGTTCTGCTGCAACTGCAGCAACTGCTGTGGTGGCAACCCGCGACGCTGCTGCAGCTGCTGTAGTTGCAGCTGCTGCTGCAACTGCTGCAAGGCCGCCTCTGCCTTTTGTTCCCAAGCATCCACAGCAGCGATAGCAGCGGACACTGCAGCAATGCCCGCCGTCTCCACTGGTAGGTTTGAGGCCTCCATGAGCTGCAACACAGCAAAAGTACCCCACAATTCACGTTCGCAGCAACGCCCCCAACCAGCAGCAGCAGCAACAGCAATATGATCCGCGCTAGCATTAGCAGCAGCAGCAGATAAGATTAATCATCACTCACCATCGCGCGTGCTGCCTCTATACTCAATATCGGCTGTGCTGCAACAGCACTTTGCACCTTTTGCTGCAAGAGCAAGGCCCGCGCATGCAATTGCTTCACAAGAGTTGCTGCCTCAACATCCAGCCCCAAGTTATTGGCTCCTTCGACTAAAGACAGCCACTCGGCCCAAGACAATCGCTGCTGCTGCTGTGGTTGTTGCTGCTGTTGCTGGGAATTCTGCTGCAGCAGCGCAGCTGGCCCCTTTGTGGCAGGCAGTATCACCGTAGCTGCTCCCGGTCCTCCTTCCGCCAGCACCAGCTGCGGCAAGGGACCCACAATTTGCACTTCTCTCACCCGCTTTTCAAACTCCAGCACACGTTCTAAAGTAGACCGCAACAAAGACAGGATGGGGGCTCCCACTACAAGGAACCGTTTACTGCACGCTGCCAGAGGGGCAAGCTCCAGCTGCTTCGCGTCCTCTTCAGTTGAAGCCTGTTTCGATCCACCTGCTTCTTCAGGTTGCTGCTGTTCCTGCTGTTGTTGCTGCTGCTGGAGATCCTCCTGCGCTTTGATGCGGGCGTTGCACTTCTGACGCAGAGGTTCATACACCTGGACCATCCGCCACAGGTGAGAAGTGTTGCGGTAAGCCGGGGGCAGCGGTTTTTGGCTGCTCACAGGTACACTTTGCTGCTGCTGTTGTTGCTGCTGGCGTGAAGAGTCAGACTCCATTTCAATGCAAGCTGCAAGGGCTTCCGCCTCCCGTTGCCAGGCGCAGGCAGCAACCAGCTCGTGGAACAGTGGCTCGTACTGGAGCCCGCCTATGCCGCTGCTGTGGAGCTGCTGCTCCAGATCGAGCAGCTGCTGGTTGCTCCTGGCAACTGCCGCTTCGGCTGCTGCATGAGCTGTCTCCGCCGCTGCCACACTAGCCTCGGCTTGCTGCAGCTCTTCCCGGAACCCATTGCCCGGCCCAACAGCATCGCCCAGTTGGTGCTGTTGCTGCGGTTGCAGTAACAGAAGCTGCTCGTGGCGCTTCTGCGCCTCTTGCAACAATTCGTGCTGCTTCAGCTGCTCTGCTGCGTCCCGCTCTGCTTGAACCAGCGCAACAACCATCTGCTGCTGCAGTTGCTGTCCCTTCAGCAGCAGCCGCTCAGCTGCCAGGCTACAAGGGACTCGTATGCGGGGGCAGGGCCTCGCTTCCGTTAGCAGCAGTTGCAGCGCCCCGATGGAAACACTTGGCAACGGTTCACTTTGAGCTTGTGCGCCGCTGCTGCTGCCGCTACGCAGCTGCGGAAGCGTCTCTGTCAGGAAGCGCAGCGCAGCAGCCCACTCCTGCAGCCGCACGAGGAGACGGCCAAGAAGAGACAACTCCGAAACAGAGCCTAAACCACAAAGGACCCCTGTGGCAAGCAGCACAGAGAGGGCCAGCAAGTCGAGGGGAAGGCCCTCATCTCTGCGTCTCCGCATTCGGGTGTACAGACATCCCAGACCATGGGGAAGCGCTATTACTAAGTCTTCATCCAGGTCGTCTTCTGCTACGTCTCTTACACCACCCTGTCCGGCGGATACGATGCATCCTATAAGCAGATCTTCTACTGTCTCTCCATGTCTACGTCTTTGCGCAGCGACCTCCTCATCGTATTCTTCTGCAGCAGCAGCGGGTGCTGCTGCCATTGCAGGCCCCGCTGCTGCTGCTGCAGCTGTCGGCTGCTGCTGAACAGCAGCACTTCTGGGGCCGGCACCCAAGAAGGCCCTTGGTCCTGCTCCGTGATGCGCTCCCCTGCCCCGTCCCCTTCCAAACCCCGGGCGAGGTGTCCTGCTGTAAGGGCCCTTCTTAATCCCTGTTTTCTTTGACATCAGCAGCAAATCTCGCGCCGAAACTGTCCTCAACGCGCCACTGCGTGTTCGTGTGTTGCGATCTGCTGCTGTTGCTTTCCGGCCCCGCACACTTCCTGCTTCTGCTATTGCGACATCCTTCAGGTCCCCTACGACAGCCTCCAAGTGACGGCTATCTGCCGTCTCTTCTTCTGCCGTGTCGCGGATCGTAGTTTCTACCCCAGAGCCTAGAAGCAGCTCCATTTGTTTCTGCTGTTGCTGCTGTTGCGACTCATCCTGCGGGGCATCTGCCTCCGTCCGCTGCAGCTGCTGCACCGCACTGTTGTACCCCTCGTCCATGTCATTGGCCTCCGCTATTCCCTGCTGATGCAGCTGCTGCCCCACCGCGTCCGCAACAGCAGGTAGAGGTACGTGCTCTTCTTGCTGAGCGACAGCTGCACCTGCTGCAGCTGGAACCTCTGCTGAAGCAGCAGCCACGACAACGTCGGACGCAGTGGCAGCATCTGACACAGCAGCAGCCTCATCTTCGAGCTGCAGCCTGTGCTGCAGCCGTTCCTGCTGCACCTCAGAAGGCACCCGGAAAATGCAGTTCGGAGCTGGCAACTCAAGCAGCATCTTCAACGCGTCCCGCACCCAGAGGCGCAGTAAACATACGCGTTGCTGCAGCGCCTCGCGTTCTTGAAGCAGCACGTGCTGCACCGGCAGAGTTGCTCCCTCCCGCAACAGCCGCAGCACCTGAAGCAGATGCACCCAATAAAAGCGCAGCACAATTCGGAAGTAAACAAGTGCTTCAAAACACTGAGGAGAAAGATACAGTAGGCCACGCAGGAGGGATGGAGGGCATAGACAGCTATTGGAGCAGCAGCAGCAGCAGAACCCTTACCCTGGATGCAGCAGGGAGAGACACCCTAGCAGCTGTCAGCGAAAACAGCTGCGCCACTCGCGTTCCGCTGAGCCTCACGAAGTCCTGCAAAGTCGCTGCCGCTCCAGCTCCCCTCGCCGTACACCCTACGCACACCCAGGGGCCCCCACAATCCGGTGGGGGGGGCAACAGCAGCACGCTGCCACTGCTGCTGCCAGCCCCTGGCGTTGAGGCAGCAGCAACAGCAGCCGCTGCACTCTCACTGTCCGACTGCTGCTGTTTGCTCGCAAGCTGCGACACACAATTCAGGTGAAATCTTCTGCTGCAGTAGCTGCAGCTGATCCAGCCACCCATTCCATCTTCGTCGAGGGGCAGCAGCTGCTGCTGCTGCTGCACGTAAGCTTCTTCCGCTGCTGCTGCTGCCTCAGCCACAGCGGCAGGGTCGTCGACTTTGCAGCCCAAAACTGCTCGCAGCTGCTGCCGCCGGTTGTAGTGTTGCCTATACACCAGGCACGGATGCTGTGGGGAGTCTTGCTGTTGAAGCGGCTTGCTGCATAGAAGACAAACCTCAGCTGGCTCTGCGTGCAGAAGCAGCGCAGCCTCCTGCAGCTGAACAAAGGCACGCTGAATGGGAGTTAAGCACACGGCTGGTTCGGCTGCGATAAACCACTCATCACAAGCCTCAGCCTCCTGCTGTTGCAGTTGTTTTTGCTGCTGCTGCTCAGCGTCAGTTGAGGGAAGTGCACTTGGCTCTGGCTTCCGGGCCTCTTCAGTATTCACTGTAGCAGTCATTAGATGCTGCTCTTGCTGCTGTTGTTGCTGCTCGGCAGAGACTGTGGAGTCATCTGTCAGCAGCAAGTGGTAGCGCAGCAGCTGCCGAGACACCGGAACAAACGGATCTGTTGCTGCGTCGAGGCGAGTCCACGGGCGGTGATATCCATCCTGCAGCAGGAGCAACAGCAGCAGCAGCAGAAAGCAACACGATAGTACGGCAACCCCCCTTGTAGCGCGATGCAGAGACGCCGCAACGCCGACAGGCGCGACCCAATTGGCAGCACTTACCCGTGGAAGGAAACAAATGGCTTCCCGTGCCCGCACTGCCCAGTCGACTGCATGCAGCAACAGCGCAGCAACGCGTCCCTTCAACGGCACCTGCAGCGGGAGACCATCTAGAACTTCCAGCAGACGGAGAAGAGACAGCAGAGACGCTTGAGGCAGGGGGGCCCTCAGAGCGTCCTCCAACAGCTGTCTTCTGTCAGGAGACAGTCTCTGGCTCCGCGACCCTGGCAGAAGCGGCTCCTGCTCCTGCTGCTCTCTCTGCTGCTGCATCACATCCTCGTTTTCGTAGAAATCGAAGTCTAGGAGCGACCTCCGATAAAGCCATACGGTAGATGCGGAGACAGTGGGCCCTCCTGTCTCGTTGCCGTTGTTGCCATCCAAAGACATCCGGGAAATGTGCTGGACGCACCGCATGCTGCTTCCTGCTGCATCGTCTCTCAGCACAGGACCGGCCATATTCTGCAGCAGCTGCAGTAACCGCTGTACCTCTTCCTCCTCGGACGCTGCATGGGCATTTGTAGAGCCATCTAGCACCATACCCTCAGGCGCGCAGCCATTCTGGTGCTGCAGCTGTTGCTGCTGCTGTGTTGCGAGACCAAAAGCAAACACGGGGACCTCCCAGTCTTCAAGACCCACATCCCAAGGCGTTCCTTGCCAGAAGGCAGTCTCCGCGCCCGCCAGACCCACCGGAGGCCTGTGCATTCGTTGCTGTTGCTGTTGCGGTTGCTGCTGAGTGCCAGCTGCTTCACCCGTGCCTTCCGCCTCCAGCGCAGCAACTGCTGCTACTTCCGCTCCAGCTGGAGGAGTTGCATCGCCTAACGGTGACACCAGTTCTGTGACAGCCTCCTGCTGCTGCTGCCGCGGTTGCTGCTGCAAATCCTGCTGCAAGTCCTGTTGAATGTCCTGCTGTAGATGCTGCTCCTGAAATGCTTTCTGATCTTGCTGGGGCTTGTCCTGCAGCTGCGCCTTTTGTTCGTCCTTCTTGCGGCCACCTGAAACAGACTGCTGCAGCTCCTGTTGTATAAGCAACTGCCGGGCAAGCTGGGGATCGAAAAGCTCCTGCAGTGCCTCCTCAACTTCGCTTTCAGTCTCAAAGAATCCCTCTACAGCAGTAGCACATGCCTGCTGCTCCTGCTGTTGCTGCTGTTGGTGGTCCTTCTGCTGGTTCGAGCCATCATCAACAGGTGTCCTTAGCCATTCGAGAAGGCGGGACTTCATGTCGCGCTGGTTTTCCTGTTGTTGCTGTTGCTGCTGCTGCAACTCTTTCTGCTTTTCTAACACCTTCATTACGCCCTCTTTCGAGCACAAACCCGTGGCAGCAATGCATCGATATGGATTCTGGTAGGCAGGAGCTTTGCTGCTGCAGCAAATTTGCATGCGACGGCGTAAGGGGAGAGCCAAAGAGCCTTGCGCCGTTGGGACAAGTTGCTGCTGCGCTGATCGCAGCAGCTGTTGCTGTTTGTCGGTTTCCCCTGCAGCAGCAGCAGCTGCTGCCGCCATTTTCTCCTGCTCTGCTGCCTTGCGCTGCCTCCGCATAAGATCTTCTTCCTGCTGCAGGAAGGGGTACTGCTGACGCAGCCACCAGCTCAGCAGCAGTTGGGCCACCAACAACGCCTGCAACAGGATAGTCTCCCCCGTGAGAAAGCCGCCAGAACAGCAGATACGCAGCAGTAGCAACAGACCCTCCCTGAAGGTGGGCAGCGGTATCCCTGATGCCCGCAGCATCTCCTTAGAAGAGAAACAACGGACCCTGCGACCGTCTCCTATCCGCGGAGTTGTATTCCGGCATGGATAATTGTGGCTCTGCTTCGCACGCCTTCCCAACTGAGGGAAGGCGCCTCCTACTGCTGCTGCAGCAGCAGCTGCTGCTGGTCCTCCTACCGTCGTCGTCCCTGCTGCTGCACTCGGCTGCTGCAGGGGCACCGCGTGCTGCGACTCATCCCTCATAACAGACGATACACTGCATTCGGCCACAGAGACTTCGTCCGGCATATGCTGCTGCACCTGTTGTTGCTGCTGCTCGATGGAGAGTTCCGCTGAGGCCTCTGCTAGTTTAACTCTCTTCCCGAGACCAGCTGCTGGGACTCCTGGGGACTGCTGCCGAGTAGCAGTGCGTTTCTGGGACAGCTGTTGCTGTTGCTGAGGCGCAGCACCTGCAGTATCAGTGCTCTCAGGGGTGTACTGCTGCTGCACACCAGCAGCCTCGCCTACACCTGGGTGCTGCTTCTTGGTGCCGCTCGGCCCCCGGACCTTCCCGGGAAGAGCATTGGCTCCCTTGGCCACCCACAGGCCATGCGTAGACTGAAGAGAACAGCAACAAAAGCAGCAGGAAACAGCAGGTCTGGCGAGACAGCCGTAGAGAACAAGCGCATGGCTAGGAAGAACGGTAACACGGAGGCAGAAGAGAGCTACACTGTAAGCAGGGATTTCGCTGTCAGTAATCAACAGCTACAAAGCTGCTGGCCCTGGAGAACGGCAGCTGACGCTTCTGCTGCGCCAGCCATCGCCTCCGGTGAGGTGTCCACGGAGCCGCAATAGCTAGGCGTACCGCATGGTCTCCTCTACGCTTGGCCTTAGACTCGATGAGACGCAGCAAAGAAGGATGCAGAGAGCGGACATCGGATACTGGCCAACTGATCTTGCCGCCCGTAAGCTGCCTAAACAGAGTAATTACAGCATCAGCAAACAGAACAACAACTGTTGCAGTCGCTGGTGCTGCAGCCCCACTCCAAGCACAAGAGGCCGCTGCAGCTCTGACTTTCGAAGGCAACGATAAACAGAGGATGTACGCTAGCGCACGCAACACAGGAAACTTCCGGAACAGCAGCAGCATCAACAGAACCAAAGCCAAGAGCAGCAGCAACAAAAGAAGCAGTATCAACAGCAGCAACACCAACAGCAAATGTGCCAACAGCTGCAGCGACAGCAGCTACCCACTTGTAGTGTAGAGCATAGGCTGTCAGTAAGTGAAAGGCATATCCAGGAGGTTCGCCATTAGGCCACACGCGACGGAACTCTGTCTCAGCCCCAACAGTTGCTGCCGAATTTGCCGGCCCAGCTGCTTCTGTTACTGCTGTTCCCTCTTTCTCGGGAGCCTGATTCTCTGCTGAACTCAAACACTGCTGCTGCTGAGGCTCCGGTTGCTGCAATTCCTCCTCAACAGGCGACGTTTGCTGGTGCTGCTCCTGCTGCACGCGGTCTGCCTCTGCAGCAGCAGCAACGTCCAGCAGCAACTTGAGGTGGACTTGTAGGCCCATGAGAGTCTCAAGCGTCAGCCCCTTCGTGACAGCATATAGCAGTAAGCGTTGCAACTCCTCAGTCATTAGCGGCAGCACCAGTAACACACACTTGAGGATAAAGGAGGGCCCGAACGGGGGATGCTTCTGCTGCAGTGCTGCTTCGCGCTCAGCGAGCCATGCCTTCCGCGCCATCGTCGCAGCAGCGACACCTGCTACTTGCTTCTCTTTTTCAGCCGCAGCAGCAGCTTCTGCATCCCCGACTGCTGCTGTAGCCTCTGCACGGTCCACCTGCATCGCAGCGTCTCCACAAGCCGCCGGTACATCTGTGTTCTCTGGGGAGCCGGGGCGCTGATGCAGCTGCAGCATGCGTTGCTGTTCGCACTGTTCGTCTTCCCGCTCTTCGCTTTCATCCACTGTAGCCGCAAAAACAGCGAGCTTGTCGCAGAAGCAGCAGCCCGCCTGCGCTGCCAAGACGTCCTCTTGGGGGGGGCGTTGCATCAGACGAAGTTCGTCTAAAAGCGGCTGCTGCGCCTCCCGGACAACGGGCAACCGCATGCATCTGTACTGCTGCAGCCAGTCTTGGGTGTCCTTTACTAAGGCCCGCAGCCGCGTGTAAGAGGGACCGTCCACCAGCTCAACAGGCAGCGATACGATAGGGGACGCGGCACTGCAGCCGTCGGATCGCTGCAGCTCCTGCAGCAGCGCCAGCACCCGAACGCTCTCAGGCGAAGGAGGCTTGTCCTCATCCCCCTCCACCTCGTGTTTTGGCAGCAGCAGCTGCTGCTGCTGCTGCAGCAGAAATGACGCGCCCGCCGATCCATCCAACGGGTGCAACTCTTGCAGCATAAGGGTCTCCTCTTCGTCTTCACTAAGCTCCTCGGCTCCACCTGCTCCTGCGAACGGGTCGCCTGGAGCCTCTCCCGTTGTCGCCGTCCCAGCCGCTGCCGCTGCCGCTTCTGGTGGTGCTGCTGCTGCTGCTGCGTCGGAACCCGTTACTGCTGGTGCCACTGCAACTGCAGTCTCTGTAGCATTGCCCGTGTTCTCTGTCTCAACAGCATGCTGCTCCTGCAGCTGCACGAATGGCTGCTGCTCCTGCTGCATACAGTCGTGCTGCTGCTCACCAGAAGGCGACACAGCCACACCTGCTGCTGCTGCTTCTGTCGCTTCCTCACTCTTGGCCGATCTACGGGTCGTCAGTGGAATTAAAACATCTCCATGCATCCTTGGGCGGCGCGGAGCGCGAGCACTGCGACGGGTCGGGACTAGCGGCTTCTGTTGTTGCTGCTGCTGTTGCTGTTGTTGCTGCTGTTGTTGCTGCTGTTGTTGCTGCTGCTGTTGCTGCTGCTGCTGTTGCTGTTGCTGCTGTTGTTGTTGCTGCTGTTCTTCATCATCGAGTCCCAGCTGCTGCCTCCTACGAGTCCTTACAGGCGATATTCGC
>CAJFCY010000394.1:0-15805 GCA_904066265.1 Eimeria zaria
ATATATATATATGCATGTATTACACGCATGTAAACTCGCACACTATATGCAACATTTATACTTGCAGATTTAATATACATTGCATGAGTATGTATAAGTATGTAATTGTACACTCGCTCGTACATACCCAGATGCATGCATATCTGTAGATGCTGATTTAGACGTATATGTTTACACGTTTATATTTATATTTCGATATATATATGTATATATATGCATAGGCGTAATGTATATATTTGTACGCATAAACATAATATACATGAGGGTTAATCTACATTGTCGCGAGATAAACCATCTGTTTGCTGTCCTGTCTGTAGGGTTTTTGATGCGAACACGGGTAACACGGAGCTCTATATCAACACCGTTCAGCCTCTTGTCTTCTCTTCAACAGAAGTGAGATACAAACCCTAAACCCTACATCCCAAACCCTGAACCCTTAAGCATTCGCCTCTAAACCGTTTTCTCTCCCAAGCCTCAGCATCTCGTGCAACGTATGCCGAGCCCTCCAGAATAACTGCTCTTTCTGCTGTTGCTGCTGCCGCTGTTGTTGTCTTTGCTACTGCTGCTGCTGATGCTGTTGCTGCTGTTTGTATATAGGGAATAAGCAGTTTGGTGATAGTGTACGGCACTTCTGGAAGCGGAAAGTCGCACTCTCTTTTTGGGTGTCTTCAATCTCCTGGACTGATTTTCTCTGCTCTCTCTGATCTCTTCTCTCACATCGCCTCCTACAACCACCCCACCTCAGAAGCTAACAAACACATTCTCCCCTCCACTGCTAACATTCCCTGGACTGGGGCACCCTCGGAAACCCAACCTGAATGCCGCTTGAAAGGCACAAAAAACAGCGGCATCTCTGGACGCCCCTCTGGGAATCCCTCTGGGGGCCCCTCTGGGAGCCCCTCTGCTTGCCCCTGTGTGGAGTTGGGTGTGTTGGGCAGTGAGTTTACCGTGAGAGTTAGTTGTGTGGAAATTCGGAGGGAGGAAGTAGGGGATTTGTTAGCTGGGCTTGAAGGGCAATACTGGCCTGGGGAGAGGCTCCCGCCTGTGTACATGGAAAGAGACATGGAGACACGAGGAGACAGCAGAGAAGATAATATCAAACACGTGGATGTAGCAACGCTTGAAGATGCTGTGCAGCTTGTCGCCCGGTAAGACCCTATACCTCAAACGCTAGGCAGAGAGAAACCTCCAGAGAAACTCACACAGAGAAACACATAGAGGAAGATTAGAAAAGGAGACAGGGAAATAGCAAGGCAAGGGCCAAGTTAGAAGAGACACCTTTGTGTCTTCGTTTGCTTTTTTTGGAGCATAAAGGAGGATCATGCATACACACCGAGAGTCTTTGTCTTTGTCTCTGTTGCTGCGTGTTGTGCATTTGTACCTCCTCCTGTGCCTCCATCCAGTCATTTGTATCCCCATATCTCTGTCTCTCCCGTCCACCGTTGTCTCCGTCACCGCTACCCCTTTTTATGTCTAGTGTTGCTCCTATGGTTGTCTCCTTCGTTGCCTCTTTCCTTGTCTCTGTCTTTTTCTGTGTTTAGCTTCGTCGCCCTATTTGTCTCTTGCCATTGACACTCTTCTTTTTTTCTTTGTCTCCGTTTCTTTACTTGTCTCAGTTTCTGTACTCGACTCATCCTGTCCCTCTATCTTTTCTTCTGTCTCTTCATTTGTCTTTGCCCTTTTGTTTAGTGCTAAGGTCAAAGCTGAGGCACGTCGAGCGTGTTTCGTTAGAACAACTGTCTCTGAATTTCACTTATTTACTGATTAAGGCCCTAGGAATTACCGTTTGGGGTTTAGGGTTTGGGGTTAGCGGTTAAGAGATAAGGGTTTGGATGTGCGGTTTATCACCAAGTGGTTTGCTTGTTTTTCATTCAGAGCTGCAGCATTCAGGAAGGCAAGGGACAGTGTGTTGGGCAATGAGGGAACAAACTTTCTCTTCCGAGTGTCTGTGGAACGAGCATGTTGCCTCTCTTGCCCTCAGCATGCACCTGTAGGAGCAGCAACAGCAGCAACAGCAGCAGCAGCAGACGGGAGACAGACAAAGACTGCAGAGACAGTTACAGTCTTGAGGGCAGATATTACCTTCTTTGAAGCTGCTGGAGTGGAGACACTCTTGAGCCAGCCACCAGGTTCGTCTCCTTTTTCATCTTAATCATCTTCGCTTGTATTGTTTGTTTTTGTGTGTTTCTTGTGGTCTGTAGCAGCAGCACCTTGAGCAGCGTCTGCACTAGCAACACTACACTTGCCGTTTTAGCCTCTTCGGCAGCACCTTCAGCACGTTCAGCAGGAGTAGCAGGAACAGCAAAATTAGGATATGCAGCACCAGGGGAAGCAACAGGAGTATGCGGTGGTATGGTGTTTGGGTGAGTGTTTTTGTTATGCTTGTGTTCTAGGCTGTGGCACTAACAGAAGTTTATTTTATTTAACAGAGTGTCTGCTACGTCTTTCTGAGTCTCCTGCGTCTCTAAACGGGTTTGTTTGGGGGGCCTCAGCAGCAACACAGCTGCTACAGGGGGACCTCGGGGGCCCCTGTTTGCTACTGCTGCTGGCCACCATCTCCCCGTCTCCTGAGTCTCTCCCCTCATCTGTCTCTGTCCTTCGCCTCGCAAGTGCTGTCTCCAACATGCAAAGACCAATTCAACGGCAATTCATACATCCCAAAAAGTACGCGTGCACCGTACCGCATGTGAATAGCAGCGTGATGCTTCTGAGACGGCTGGTGTTGCTGCTCTCTCATGGGCATGCGATTGCTGCTCTCGAGCCACAGCACTGCTCTTGGGCCTGCTCCTTCTGGTACTTCTCCTTATCCAGCGTTTGATGCTCACTACTACACCTTCGGCGCCTGCTGCTGCGGTTACTGCTGCTTCTGCTGCTGCTGCAGAAGCTGTCTGTATTGTGGTTGTTTATTCTAAAGGGTATTCCGCCTGCTTGCTCGTTGTAGAACAAAGAAACCCCAAAGACTACACCCTATCTTCCCGTGAAACCTCGTTTGTGTATCAGATCCCGGCTGTTCTCTCTCCACCGCTCGGTGCTGCGGGAGAGTGAAGCGTTGTTCTTCGGTGTCTCCATGTTGAGGAAGAAGCAGCAGCAGCAACTGCTGCTGCTGCTTCGGCTTAAGAGGCAAAAGGAATGGTGGCTTCCAACAACAGAAGAGAGACTTCGGGCTGTCGGCGAAGTGCGAGAGAGGCTCAGACAACTCCAGGCCAAGGCAAGCACATCTGAGGGACAGGGTTTAGGGCTGACGGTTAGGGTTTGCGGTTTAGGGCTTAGGGTTTAGGGCTAAGGCTTGCGGTCGACCTCTTCGCCTCAAGAATTGGGGTCCATGTTAGAAGAATTGAGTTGTTTGCATAAGGAGGCTTTCAGTTTTCGCGGTTTAGAGCTTGGTGATTAGAGCCTGCTCTTTAGGGCTTACAGTTGAGATTTTAGTGTTTAGGATTTGGCGCTGTGGGACTCCGCTTTATGGTTTACGATGGCGAGCTCAGGATTTAGGGTTTTGGGTAATATGACTCAGGGTTAGCCATTGGGAGTTTAGGGTATGGGGTTTAGTGTTTTGTAATTTGACCTGCAGATTCTGTTGGGGGGCCAAGGGGACTGGCAACTGTTGGAGGGGTCTCGAGTGGTTCGTATGTGTCGCATATTGGAGCGCCTGCATAGCAGCAGCAATTTGGTGCGGTTTGCTCTGGATGAAGAATCACCTTTTCAACAACAGATACTTCCTGAAGGGCCCTCCCCGAAGGCCCCCAAGTCCCGCAAAGCAAACCCTAAACTCCCGGAGCTCCTTCCCCTCTCCCTCAAGACCAAAGAAAAGCCCGTCCATTTCATGCCTTTTGCTGAGGTGCCTATACACCTAAGCGAATCTTTGACGTTTGCAACAGCACCAGCAACAGAAGCGGAAATAACAAAAGGAGCAACAGGTGCAGCAACAGCACCAGTACGAGCCAATGATGACGCCATTAATCTCACGGCCCTTCTCTTCAGTAGGGAAGTTGAAAAGGACTCCGCACACAACTGTGCGGGCCCGGCATACCATGACCAAGGGCACTACTATCCTGATCAGGGGTCCCCGTGCCCTGAAAATGGCTCCGCGTACCCTGACAAGCGGCCCCATTACGCTGAAGAGGCCCCCCCGTACCGCGAGGATGCCGTCCGTTCCGCCGCTGTTCGCTGTTTGTTCAGCAGTGAACACCACGGGAGCCCCTCTCCTGGTGTGCAAACACCTCGAGCAGAAAGAGACGAAGCATGGTGGCCCAGTAGCGCCTACGGGAAGGGCCCCGCGCAACAAAACCTCCAGAAAATCTATCCCAACCCCGATGAGGGCCCCCGCCTTCCGGACCCTAGCGCCTTTGCTGCGACGGAGGCAGCAACCGGAACGGCAACAGGAGTTACAACAACACCAGCAGGAGCAGCAGGAAAACCAACAACAGGGAAAAAAGAAAACGTAACAGCAGGGGCCAAGTTCCCTGGGGGTGGATCCAGAGGGCCTGAATTGGATACAGCTGCAGGCGTCGGTACACCGGAGGAGGACATAATAAGCGGCACCCCTCCGCAACTGCCTGCTGTGCGGCCGGGCCCCCCGCCTCGACTCAATATCTCTGACATATTTTCAATGAAACAACAAAGTGTGTCTCCCTCTGCAACACCTCTTGCTGCAGAATCAGAAGACACAAAAGAAAGAGACGCGGAGACACCGCGCCAGAAGCTCTTCTTTAAAGTTCAGCTGAGGCTAAAGGCTGCGCCGCCTCTCCCCGTAGGGTCCCCCAAAAGGCAACAGCAGCAGCAGAAGCAGCAGCGGGTGACTTTGTACTGCAGTGAGGAAGAAGAGGACGAGAACCGGCAACGTAGCACAAACCTCTCCACCTCACGCTTAGGCACAGAGAGAGATGGGAACGCAGGCGATCCCGTCAAGGCCGTTTCCAAAGGCTTCCCCACAACACCAACAGCTCCAAAAAGAAGCGGCGGCAGCAGCAATGCAGTTGATGACAGGCACGAGTTTAGCAAAGGCAGTCGTAAACGAGAGCAGTCCGAAGAGAGAAGGAATAAACTCTTGAGAGATGCATTTGCGCTGCGGGTGAGGCGGCCCCTTAACCCCCCTCCAGCTTGTATATAACTTGTGCATGCAGTGTATGCAACATGTGTAATGCGTGCACCATGCAATGCATGCATCATAAAATGCATGCAGCTTGATGATGCAATCCATACAGAATGCAATGCATGTAGCATATGAAGCACATGTAGCATACAGTGCGTGTAGCATGAAGTACATGCAGCATGCATCGCGTGCAGCAAGTAATGCCTGCAGCGTGTATAATGCGTGCATCATGCAATGCATACAACACTTATAATCCATGGAGCATGTACTGTACATGCATGTATAATGCATGCAGTATGCGTGCGTGGGATGGCTGCTACTCATCTCGCCGTCTGACGTAGAAAAGCGTGCCCAGCTCCTATTGTCGCTTCTTCTGCTACACCTTGCGCTGCCCGTTGCTTCGTCTGCTGCTGCTGCTGTGTGCAGAATGAAGTGATGAGTCTCATCCAGGAGAGTCCAAATGGCAAGCCTTATGGGGCCCCCCGGTTTAAGCAGAGAGGTTCCAGCCCCTCGCCTCCCTTGCTTGTGAGCCCGCTGTGTACCAGCAGCGAGACCGAAAGGATTTCCGGCCTGCGTGGCCGCGAGATAAGCTCCCGTGAGGGCTCTTCTGATGGTTCCCCCAACCCAAGGGCCAGGGGCCTCCCGCAACAGCACTGCAGACCAGTTGAACGGGCCCAAGACAAGGGGCCCCCCGTGGGCCTTCGGAGCGCATCTTGTGAGGCAGCGGGCCCTGAATGCAACCTGTATTGCGTGCACGCCCACGTTCCTCTGTCTCCTGCCAATGTTGCCTCCCCCTGTTGGGGCCCCCCAGGTTCTCATGGCGTCCCTGAGCCTCAGCAAGGGTATCTGCAGGTCGTTGAAATGGCGTGCGGTGTCCCCCCAAGCCGACGGGACTTTTCTGCTGCTCCTACGCATTCACGGGGGCAAGGACCCCCATGCAGGGAGAGCATGCAGCAGGGGCTCCTTGAACACCCGCAGACAGCTCGGGATGCTCGGACCCAGGGTACCCCTGGGGAGCCGGGGGGCCTCAAGGGGGCCCCAACGGTACCTGTTTTGACAGAATCCGATCGCCGGCTGCCGCGCTTTAGGGCTTCGAAGGGTGGGGCCTCCTGGGAGGTGCCTGCGGATGTTGCTGCTGCATCACGGGCTGCTGCTGCTGCAGCAGAAGCAGAAGCACCAACAGCAGGAGAGGGGGAAAGTTTTTGTCTGCCGGAGGAGCCAAGAAGGCGATGCAGGCCCGCAGAAAACAAGAGCGATTTGCTGCTGCAGAGTTCACTGAGGCCCTGGACAAGGATGGGACGGCCACCTGCTTCTGTATCTGTCTCCTCAGCTATGTCTCAAGGCAAGACAAGATCCCAGGGCCCCACTGCGAAGAGGCCACTAGCGGAGACAGGGAACCCCCCTACCCCGGCGAGGGGCCCCCAACGCGAACCCAGGGCAGCTCATACACTCCAACCTGCAGATACACCCCTACCTGCAAAATCCCTTCAAGGTGCACGTACACTTCAGACTGGACATGCACGACTCCAGATGCCTGGACCCCACTCTGTATATGCATCCCCCCAAGTTGGGGGTTTTCCCGTACAGGTCGGGGCCCCCATGTTCGTCCCTTCGGTTGCTAACGTCGCAGGGGGCCCCCGAGGACCTCAGGGCTACGAGCTGCAGTTCAAGGGCCAGGCAACGGTGTTTGACGGCAGCAGTGACGGCAACAGCTCCTCACGGGGTCCCCCGTCGGTGATGAGTTCACGCGCTCCTACTGAAAGAGAAGAAAGGAGCAGAGGAGGCACTCAAAGAGAGAGCTTATGCAGCATCACGCAGCCGCTGACGACAGCTGCTGCAGCAGCACATACTGTTGCTGCTGCAGCTGAAGAGCTGCAACAACGACACATCCAGCAGCAACAGGAACACAGGCCGCAGCAGAAGGGATGCACTCAGCAACAACTAGCTCAACAGCGGCAACTACAGCCCCATCAGCAGCATCACCAAGATCAGCAACAGCAACACAAGCAGCAACAACAGCAACAACAACAGCAGCAGCAGCACTTGTTGCAACAGCAAACAGTCTCACGAGTGCAAGAAGACAGAACTGCCGGGGGTGGCGCGCCGAACCCTGCTGCTGGTGGCCCTCCCTCGTTGCATGAGCCAACCAGGCATGTTGTTGCTGCAACCCCTTCGAGGGGACTTCATGCTGCGGTTTCTTTTCCTAACGGGTCCCCTGGACCGCAGGGGGCCCTTGGATCGCAGGAGGCGTTTAAGCAGCAGGAGGCCTCCAAGTACACACAGGCAGAGAACTTGTCATCTCTTGGAGCTGCGGGTGGCTTTGGAGGTTCCTTCAGAGGAGGCGTCCTTCCCGGGGGGCCTGCTTCCCTTCAAGAGGGTCATCAAGGGCCCTCTTACCTTGCAACGCATCCCGGAACCCCACATATTCGGGTCCCCGTCTCCAGTGCTCCCCCTAGCAGCACTTTCGAGGGGCCCGTCGCTGGTCCCTCTAGCGCTGCTTTCTACCATTCCGTGCCTTGGGCCTCCGCGTCGTTGGATGCCCCTTCTGCGGTCAACCGTGTGTACAGCCCCAGTGCAACCCGCTGGGTACCGGGGAACCCAGGGGCCCCAGGGGCCCCCTTGGCCTTCACCTTACCTCCGCGAATCGTAAATATTGTTAAAAGGACTCGCGGTGGCATCGCCACGGACTTTTCTATGGAAAGCGAGAAGAGCAGGACCGTATACCCGCCTGAGCAGCCGCTGAACATCCCCTTGGTTTCGAGGGATTCTGCAGGGCCCCCCCAAGTAAGGGGCCACCTTTCGGACAATGCGGTTTATCTACCTTATGGAAGTGGCTTCGGAGGGGAAGGTGGACCAGCCGCTGCTTCAGCAACTGGGGCATCAGCAAACCCCTATTCGTCGTCTCCCCCGTTCACCGCCTGGGGCCCTTCCCCTACTCTTGTGCCAGGACAGGTATGCTCAAAGCCTGTCTATTACCAGGGGGGACCCCAACGAGAAGGCATCAACCAAGCCTACCCACTTCCTCATGCCCCACCATCTTACTATGCGTGCCCTCCAACTCCATCTGCATGGGGGACCCAAGGCCCGCCCAAGCCTCAAGCAACAGGGGCACCAGGGGCACCACCTTCTTGCGGGCCCCAAGGGGACTCCCAACTATATTCGTCAGGGGCTTTGTCAATGGTTCCCCGGAGAGGTTCCCCAAGGGTCGGCCGGAGCTGCTCTGTCGGCCCTCCGCATGCAGCTCCTGATCGTCGCTCGGCGGAAGTTCGCAGCAGCAGCACCGGAGCTGCTGCTGGTGCTGCTCCTGGCCATAAGCAGCTGTTCTATGGGGACCAGGGTACGATAGCGAGCACTGCAAGTTTGCAGGGGGATGCAGACCCGAATTGTTTTGAAGATTGTTTGGCGTTGTTCAATGCGAGGGTCGGCCGGTTCTATCA
Organism: Eimeria zaria; assembly: GCA_904066265.1. Taxonomy (NCBI): domain Eukaryota; phylum Apicomplexa; class Conoidasida; order Eucoccidiorida; family Eimeriidae; genus Eimeria; species Eimeria zaria. Next base: position 8,527 of record CAJFCY010000394.1, read on the forward strand.
AAAGAGGCCCCACTTACCCCCGGGGCAAACCCTTGCAGGGCTCCCTCCCTGCCCCTTCAGAAGGAGGTGATCTGCTGCTGCTGCTGCTACTGCTACTAGAGTTTGTTGCTTCTGACATAGTTGATGCTATGGCTGGATACGGATGCTGTTGAATGATTGCTGCTGCTGCTGCTGCTATACGGTGCTCCTCCATGGTTGTTGCACTTATTGTAGCTGCTACTGCTGCTTTTTGTCTGTGCATGGTTGGCCCAGCTACTGCTTCTTTGTGTATTATTTTTATTATTGCAGGAGAAGTGTTTCTCGCGCGGGTAACAGAGAAGGAGCCGCTCCTCCTGCTCCTGCAGTCAGGTCCCCGGGAGAGGCGGGGAGGCCATGCGGAGCCCCCCGCGGCTGCGAGCTAAAGGTCTCCTGTGGTGTGGGGGCACGGGAAAACTGAGTGCAAAGGGTGTAGAATCCAGGGATTATGGTTTATTCCCAAGGCGGTCGCTGGTCTTTAAACAAAGGGCGGTTCGAAACTGACCACATCAATGCTCTTAGGAGATGAACTGCTAATCCGCGAGCTGACGCTGACGCGCAGCAGGAGGCATCCTGAAAATCCCTACTTCGCTTTCTTGGGTTCATATTTTAGGGTTTATAGTTTAGGGCCTTAGTTGCAGGGTGTAGGGCCGACGGTCTAGATGTTCATTTCCGGGTGCCTTAGCCTTCAGAAGCTCCTAAACCGAGATATTGGCGAACACCGCAGATTTGTAGGGGTTGAGATTAAGGGCGCATGCGCACGGCAAGTTTCCGGGTCAAGAGTTTAGCGCTTAGTGTAAGGGCAAATATATAGGGTTTAATGCAGATGCACATGATAGACAAAGGGTTTTGCCTCCGTGTAGATGACGACATAAGGCACGAGACTATGAAATTAGAAAACGCAGACCCTCAGCCCAACAAGCAGAGAGCATTCAGCTCTCCTTCCGCCCGCCGCGAGAAATGTTCGAGGAGAGTTCAGGTTCAGCATGCAGTCACATAACTTCTTCCTGTTTGTTTACATCCTAAGCCATAATCCCTCCACAAGCATTTTGTGTTGTATGGAGGCGTCGGTGCGCTTTAGTCTTTCGGAGTCTGGGCTTAGCCTCGTCTTTAAATGCTCTTTTTCTGTGGTGTTCCCGTTATTATGTGGGCACGAATGAGTCCAAGGAACCAGAATTAGTGTGCCCAGGTAGCGAGACAAATTAAGCATGCACGGTAAAGAGCTTAGTGCAGCAAAAGCCCATCTCCGCTTCTCGTAAATATTCCGCCAGAGTGTGTGCGTGTAGATACAGCGCAGAGAGCGAGAAAAAGTAGTGGTGATGCACGGGCAACTGCAGTTTCTATGAATATATCGGCAAAAGTCAAGCACTACCACTACGAACGCACGGCTAGTTCTAGTTCGTGTGAATCCGCGGGGAACCGAAGCATTGCGGACTGAATACGGGCATTATGAGCATGCAAGAAAAATTGCTATTCACGTGGATACATGAGGTATGTTGAATCATCACGGATGTGCACGAAAACTGATGGTTCATGCGGACACGGCGGACACGTTAGAGGAATTCAACTTCACGTACAGAATGCACTGATTATGAGCACAAGATAGGGAATGTGGTTTACGTACACGAGGGAAATTCACCTACTATGAACAGAATTAAAACCTCACGAACATGGAGGACAAAGTGTAGTTTATGCGAATGCATACGGGGAATCAATGCAATACGAACATAGAGCGGAGCACGGTGTTTATCAGTAGTCCCCCATCCCGTGCGCCGGATGCAGGACGAGTCTGCACAATGGATTGGCTATCAATAAAATACGCAAGGAAAACCAAATTTAGCATTCTACACATCTGTGTTTTGTCAACTGTGTGTGTCCCTGTAACTCGATGCATACGCTGCCTCCTCGTGCCTTCCAGCCGGTGACCACTGGGTCGGTGGATGCGAACTGCCCAATACTAGTTCAGACGTTAGTATTAAAAGTAACTTCAAACAAGAATAAAATTGAAATGCAAAAGCGCATAGTAACACCTTCTACAATTAAACATCAGCCTCCGTCTGTTGATACCATCTAAAGGAAAACAGCAGGAGTACATCGTCAAGCAACAACCCCGTTAGCCGCCAAGCGCTACGTACAATCATGGGGAAATGCACGGAAATTCAGTCATTAAATATCTGAAACCCTTTATTTTAATGTACATTTTCGCTTTAGGTTAAATGAAATTAAACGAAATGCTATTCGGATATGCTTCTCCGCGGTCCCCTAGCCGGTGAACCCGTGGCAGGGTGTAAAGCGAATACTGCGTGCCACTGGAGAGTGCCGCTGAAAAGGAATTGCGTATTGCTGTGTGCGTTGAAAATCTGAAACAAGCCTTTAGTTTTTAATCGGTAAAGCATAAAAAGAGGAAGGAGTAAAAGAGAAACAAAAGCGAAAAGTGCAGCGACACTGCCACGAGTGCAAGCCGTAAGGTGCCTCCCCCCTGCAGCACACGGAAGCAGACGGCAGAGTTGCAACAGCGGCAGCAACAGAAGCCGTTCAGCAGTTAATATTTTCATAGTTTTCTTGTTGACATTAGAAGATTCCTTCTCTAGCATCTCTGCTCTCAAGAGAAAAACCTCTTTCTGGCGTTCTGCATTCAGTTCCCATTTCGTAGCGATGTCCGATAAGGTGAGGTGGCTGGGGGGGATGGTTATATGAATATTTTTGTTTCAACTAAACACGGCTAGAATTGATGTTTATTTGGATGAGAGTTAGGGAAGTGGATGATTAGAACGAAATCCAGGGTGATGCAGACAGCTGGACGCTGATGTCGTGGCTGACGGTTTACTAGCGTTTAATGCTTGGTGCTTTGTATGAAGGCGTGTGGTTGCCTGGCGATGCTTTTGGGGTAGTAAATACAGGATTAACATGCGGCTGTCTCTCCGGGGCTTACTTGGACAGCCGGGAACCTAACCAGCCGGCGTTCTCACCGGCGGCGTGTGTGTTTAGAGTTTAGAGTTTAGGGTTCGGCCGTGTGTTGTTGTGGGGTCATGTTTGGGACAGGAGCAGGCCGAATCCAGTGAATTAACTGCAAACTCTTCAACCTCGCAAGCGTACGGGACGGTGGAAGAACTGCGAAAGTACATTGAATCCACCCGGGAACGACTAGCCAACGACCCGAGAACGAAGCAAATGATTGATTCAGGAGAGGTATTTCTAGTAGCATATGGCCATGGATATGTTGCTCAGCCAGGGTCTAGGGTGTATAGGCGAGGCTTCGTTTCCGACGATTTGCTTCTTGAAAGGAGATATCCGTAGATGCATGTTTTTGTCCTCTCTGAGGGTCTGAAATCATCCATGCTCGGCTAGGGTTTTTCTCGGGGGTTAGGGTCAAGGGTTTAGAGTTTAGAATTTGAGCCTTGTACTTACAGGCAACGTGGGATGAGGTAAAGGCGTACTTGCGGGAGCGCGCACCTCAGCGCCTCATCGCCAGCGGCCCCACTACCACCTCTACTTACACGTACTCTGTAAGCATGGAGCAGCGGTAACGTTTTGCTGCTCTTCAGCTGTGTGTATACACAGGGGGTGCATGCAACATATGCCTGTAAAGGTGTATACCTTTACAGGCATATGTTGCATGCACCCCATGCAGCGCTTTCAGTGGCTCCGTTGCTGTCTGTCTGCATCAGGAGGCAAAGACAAGGCGGAAACGGCAGTAGATGCTTGCGTGTTATGCTAGTTATTCTGTGTACGTGTGTGTACTACGTATTTTGTGTGTACGCGTTTTATTGGATCTGATGTCTTCCCTTGTGGAAATGTGTGCATGATTACATGTATACATAGGTATGTATATACATACGCATATGCCAGCATGTACACTTATCTCTGGGTCTGGCTTTTACCGTGTAGGATTCAGAGTTTAGGGGGTGTATTGTCTAGGGTTTAGGGTTGGGATTTGTTACGTGTTTGCGCAGGCGGGGTTCTGGTGCCCCGTGACCCAGGGAGGCACCTTTACAGCGGCCCCGAATACGGTGTTTGAGGTCGCATGCGACGCAGAAACAGCCAAGAAGATTAATTTGAGGCCCCAGGTTGACGTGGTGTTTGATGCAAAGGCGAGTCAACTGGTCTTTGGCTTCGACTTGCCCGGATTCAAGAAGGATGACATCACCGTTGAGACAGAAAACAGATGCCTCAGTGTATCAGGTCAGTTACACACTCAACCCCAAATCGTTACAGGTTGTAACTATTACATGCTGTTGCATGCAGATGCGTGGTCGCCGGCTGTTTAACTGGAAGGACGGTTGTTGTGACGGGTGTTGCTGCTGCTACTGCTGCTGCTACTGCTGCTGCTACTGCTGCTGCTGTGGTGCTGGCTTTTTCAGGGAATCGCCCAAAGCTGAACCTGAAGGAGGTTTATGGGGAGCAGATGAAGTGTCTGGTGGCCGAGAGGAACTTCGGTTTCTTTTGCAGGCGCTTTCAGTTGCCGCCGAACGCCATCGATGACACTGTGAGTGCCTCGATGCAGGATGGTGTTTTGTTTGTCCGCATCTCAACGAGCGAAAAGGCAGCGGGGGACAAGAAAAAAGTCAGCATTGAGTGAATGTAGCATAAATGCACTCACAAATGACACGTCAGGATGCGGAGAGAGAAGACGAAGCGAAATATGGTAGTGAGAAGTCGTACGTCGCGGATGAGACCGCCGGTGGGCACGCCAAGGGACTGGTAGTAGCAGCAGCAGCAGCAGCAGCAGCAGCAGCACCAGCGAAAGTGAAGGAAAAAAGCGTGTAGAAGGCGTAATGAATGCAACAAGGAGGCAGATCAAGAGCAAGAGACGGACGGAAGAGTCGCATTGATATTTTTTTGGAAATATGTGTTATGTGCCGTGAGCATTCACGCAAGAACGCCGACCCTGAGTCTGCTGCAGGGGACCGCAACAATGCAAACACGCACCAATGCATGCATGTGCCAAGGCATGCGTGTGCACGTGCAAGTTTTCATTGGCTCCACCAGCGCAGCCTGCGGGGCTTGCTTGGTTTGCTTGTGTGTGTGTGGCGCGCATAAACGCAAACACATACATATGCACATGGGTGTACGCATGCAGAGGTGTGAAGGTGATTGTGTTATTTGTGCTACATGGAATTACGTGTCATGTTGGGTGCTGATATTTGTGGTGTGTCGTGTGGAAGCAGACGTGTATTGCAATGCTCTCCTTTCTCAGCGTTGCAAACGAAGTTACCTGTAATTTTTTGCCTTCATTTATGCGTAGAAGAGCACTAATTCGAGGTGGTGCAGTGATAATGAACGCTTTTGACACCGCAACAGTGAATGTGGCAGCCAGAACGGATAGTGTAATCTGCAGGGTTTAGGGTTTAGAAGGGAATGGAAGATGTAGGTGCTGTTCTCTCGAATAGATCATCGGCATGCTGCGGGGGAGTATAAATATATAAATATAAATATATATATATATATATATATATATATATATATATATATATATATATATACTCCTAGACCGTAGTAAGAAGTCTATAGAGAGCAAACTCAACTTGTGCTGCGCGACAGCCCCAAGTGCAAGCACAACAAAGCACCCTTCGCTGCACGCACAACCCGTGTAGGCGATTGTTAGACGCCTACGTGATCCTCATTAGGCAGGCTGTAGGAGTCTCAAGTACCTGTTGTATGCTACACTAAAAAGTTGCGTGGTCGTTAGTCATCAAGCTGCATGGCGCTCCAGAGCAAGAGCGTATACAAGTATAACCAGCTATCATTTGATTGACGTATTAACATTAGTTGCTGCGCTTAACAGCACCACTTCTTGCATACTTTAACACTATAAGCGATTGATAAAAGCCTACTGAGCTCGAAGCTGGCAGCCTGCACGCAAATAGAAGAAGAAGTGACGCTTCAAAAAGGCTATCCTATGGGGGATTCGTCCAATTGCCAGCATCGCCAGCGGCTTCGTTCTATTTGTTACGGCGATCACTTGTTCGCCTGCTTTCCAACAGCGGGTTGCATCTGTAAGCCTGAAGATCGTAGCCTAACCTGGTTGCATGCTGCCTATCGTACGATTGTCTGTGTGGAGCTATTATTTCATATGGCGCCCAGGGTGGCTTTAGTGATCCTAAGCGTTCAACAACTGTGTACAATGCTAGTGTATGCAGCAAATCGGATTGGTTGTGCTTGCATGTGAGGTAGTGTAACACACCCTATTTGCAGTTGGCAAGTGCTCTCAGGCTAATGCGGAGATTACCTAATAACGGGTAGTTAAGTGCCGTACAACTGCATATTGAGTTAGTGCATGCAGCAAAATGGGGGTTAAATATGTTTATCTGCGGTGCTGCCGCGCAGCACAAGTTGCGGCGAGGTGCGCTGCACCTCGTGCTGGGCTGCAACCCTCTTCCCGTGTGGGCAGGCAGCCGAGCTGCCGCGCAGTGGATTCCTCATAGCTGGGGGGAGGTCAGCTGGTTTTGGGGACTCTTCTTATAAGTATTTGACAACTCGTGATGGTCGTCTAATAAGCTGAGGGACTCTCGTTACACTTGGTACCACCGCATGGTTCGCGGCGAAGGGTTTGCACACCGATCCTCACCGTGTTGCCTTGCTCCCTAGGAGGTAGCAGTAACTGGTAGAATCAATCAAAAAACCACAAAGCGAAGCAAAAAGCATTTTGCACATTCTTTGTCTCAAGCATGTCCCTTTCTTCCCTTTATTATGAAGATAAATCAGGGTCTCCCTTGTGTAGGAAGGCTACAGATAGGCAGATGTGTCGCCGAGCATACGTAGGACAAATTTCTGCATCTTACCTTGAATGAAATACATTTCCCAGCAAAGCCAATTCTTGAAGAATGCCTCCGGCTCTGCCGGCCATTCAAATATGAAGGACGTCGCGATGCAGATGCAGTGAAGGACTTCCTACCTCCCCTGGATTGCTATCTGCGTCTCCAAAACGCACCTGAAGAATTACAACTAGTATTGGCATCTTCTTTATTAGAGGGGGACGCACGACGATGGTGGCTCCACCTAACCAAAGGCTCCAACTTCCCGCAGCATATAAGGATCATGGAGGACCATGGACCATGGAGGCTTTCCGCAAGGAGTTACGGTGCAGGTTTATTCCCAGGTCTGCAAGGGAACAAGCTCTAGCGGAACTGAGAAACTTGAAGCCGGGGACGTTATCGATAGAACAGTATATTGAGAAATATGAGAAACTGGTGATCAGAAGCCCAGTGGTAGACCAGGAGCTTCTGTACAATTGGTTCATCGCAGCGCTATCTCCAGGAGAGAG
>CAJFCY010000395.1:0-15796 GCA_904066265.1 Eimeria zaria
AATGTTACGACACCCACCAAGATCTACACACGCCACAGCGTAGGCATCTTAAGATGTTGATAAGAGAACGCAAGGCATACAACGAGACTCTATGCGTGTATGCACGTAACGTTTATACGAAAACATGCAGGTAATTGCACGCACTCAACAAGAGCGTGCGTGCATGTAGTACATGCACACAGCAAATACGTCCACGCGCGGCTGCAACCTTTAAGCTCTGCATGCATGTAAGCAAGCATGTGCATGCACGCAAGCAAGCATGCATTCAGCGCCCTGCGGCCTAGTTCTACGGGTAGGCTGAACAGCCGCCTCAAACCCTCTTTGGGGTTTATCGTCGGTATATAACTTTGAAATTCTACGGAGGAAAGCCAAGAAGCAAAACAAAATGAATAAACATGTAATGACAAACCAAAGCAAAGACTCATATTTCTCTGTTGCAACATCTTCACCACTAGACAGAAGTAACTGTTCTGCAGCGCATGCAAACATGCACGTATGCATGCATTGCAGCCCATAGAAAATGGTTTATTTAGTCCCGTTTGCTGCTTTGCATGCACAAGACGAGGGAGCTGTGCATGCAGAAACTAGCCCTAAGAGTTGTGGGTACAAGTCTTTAGCTCTGTCTTTCCCCCAGCCGAAGTCCAAGTGGCCAAAGCCTTCAACAACCTGCAGGTGAAGCTTCTCCTTCTTTATGCATCTTCTCAAATACGCCGCACTTGCCTCTGCATGCAGCCCCACGCACAAACAACAACGGCAGCAAAAGCACAATGTATTCATATATACACACACAACTTCTCATAAAACACCCGCAGCCCACGTTTACCTGATACATAGTTACCTATGCATCTAATTGGCCTTGTAGATTCTTATGTCACTAGCTATAGACCTCCCTAAAGAACGAAGCAGCTTGATGGCTGAGTAGGTAGCCGAGTGGATAGACAGCCTCCTGGCTAGTTAGCTACAGCGGCCAGTCTGCAAGACAGCTAGCCACGGGTACCACCCTACTAGCTAACTAGATAGCTAGCTAACCACCCAGGATTTCAACCAGCTAACCGACCCGCCTTTACTGACCCGGTTGCACGAGGTTGTCGTGGGCCCCAAGGAATGCGTACAGACAACTGGTTATTCTCTCTAACGGATAGCGGCCCCGCACCACTTCCACTCCTGGCAACTCCTCACATTCCTCTTGCAGCTGTTGCTGCTGCTGCAGATGCTGATGGCCATTGTGGGGAGGCTTCGTGCTGTCTTGAAGCCTCTTCACCCCTAGAACGCCGTTGACATCAGTTCGAGGAGCTGACGGGGAAGGGGGAGAAGATGAAGACGCCGAAGGCGGAGAATACGAAAAAGAAGATAAAGGCTCACCACTGTTCATCTGCTGCATCCAGTGAGCGAAATTATGTCGTGATGTCCCCCCTGCAGCAACGAGCAGCAGCAGCAACACCAGCAGCAGCAATAACCGCAACACCAGCACAAGACGGGTGCGGCCTTTCCCCACGGCCACTCCTCGAACTTATCATAAGGGTCCAGCATGCCATCGTGCAAGCAGCAGCAACAGCAACAGCAACAACAGTATCAGCAACAGCAACAACAGTATCAGCAACAGCAACAGCAGCAACAGCAGCAAGAGCAGCAGCAAGATATGTGAATGTACCAGAAGGCGTATGGGCAAAATTGAGGAAGAGTTGCTGCTGCTGCAGGGGAGTGTTGTAGAAACGCATGCCGCCTCTTTTTCCTGAGCCGACAATTGCATTGCCTGCTGTACTCAGCAGCCGCTTCGGAATAAACCCAACAAAGAACTTCAACGCCTGCAGCAGCACCGTGGGATGCTGCATCCCGAGCAGCAGCAGTACACGAGCAGAGTAAGGCAGCTGCTGCAGCGGCTGCAGGATCAAGGGGGGAGAAAACAACACTGAGCGTTGCAGCAACAAGCCCAATGAAGGAGAAGATGAAAGTGCAATCAGCAACTGCGCTGCTCCTTGCGACTGGCCCACAGCCACCAGCCCACACCCAAATGCGTTCCTGCTGCTGTTGCTGCTGCTGTTGTTGCTGTTGCTGCTGCTGTTGCTGCTGCTGCTGCTGTTGGTTGTAGGAGTAGCCAATATAGCAGCTCTCCGCTCGTTAAGGGTTTGTGAGTGTTGAGCGATATACTGTAGTTGGGCTGGGAGGTCAAAGAGAGCCATGTCCTCAAATGACCAGTGTCCCGCAGCAAAGGCAGCAGAAAAAGCAAAGGGAGGAATGTTGCTGTTAAACTTTCTGTGAGTCCTAGGAAGCCAGCTCTTGTTGGGTGTATTGCTGCCGCTGTTGTTACTGTTGCTACCGCTGCTGCTGCTGTTACTGTTGCTTCTGCTGTTGCTGCTGAGCTCGTCGTCGCTCCAACTCATTTCTGCACCGCAGACACTTCGCCTCGAATGACTTGAGGTTGCATTTGTCTTGCTGCATACAGAGTCTGCTGCATCGGCTGCATTTTTGCTTGCTGCAGCAGTAGTAGCTCTCAGCAGCGGCTGTATCTCCTCTTTGCTGCTGCTCCTGCTGCGGCATGTACATGCACCCCCCAAAGAACAAGCAGCCCCACAACTCCTACAGTTACGCATTGCATGGACCACGCTGTCGCTGCTTAAACACCCACCAAGGCATCCTGAAGCTGCTGCTGAAGGTGCTGCTATTTCTGCTGCCGGTGCTGCTTCTGTTGCTGCTGAAAATGCTGGTGTGCGTACACCTGCATCACTCTCCGAGAAGGCTCTAGCAGCTGAAGACAACGCTGTGGACAGTTCAGACTCAGAAAATGAACGCCCTAAGTGCTTTTCGTGCTGCTGCTGCTGCTGTTGTTGCTGCTGCTGATGCAAAGGGTTTGCAAAGTTATCGGGATCTTGGGTGCCCCAGTGCATGCTCAGCAGCAATGCAGAAGCTTGCATGCATGCATCTTTCAAGAGGCGTTTCTGCTCTTCCTGTGGCTTTCCTCGGAGGGAAGGAAACGAAGTTAGACCGCTGCATCGGCAGCAGACAAGAGAACAGCAGTCCTCCTCCTCATTGTGCTGCTGTCGTTGTTGCTGTTGCTGCTGGCCCTCTTTTCTGCAGGTTTGCTGCTGCGTTCGTACTGTAAGGAACTGCTTCTGCTGCTCCTCAATAAATGCATGCAGGGTTTCCAACGAATAAAGGGGCTGTCTATCGTCCTCCTGCTGCTCCTCAGGCAAACAATCGGAGGCGTGCTCCCGGTGCTGCTGCTGTTTGTGTATGTTGAGCTGCCGTGTGTATTCGTTGCCTCTGCTGTTCACCAGCCAGACTTCGCCTCCATTCTGGGCAACAATAAAAGGAAGAGAGAGGAAACCGCCACTAATCCAATTTAAAGATGACTCTAGCAACCCGTGCACAAACACAAACACCTGCCCCCTGTAGTCCCCGTATAATCTGCTGCTACTGCTGTCGCTGCTGCGGCTGCTGCTGCATCCAGCTATTGCTGATGGTGGTGCTGCTGTCGGAGGTGCAGCAGTAGAATCCCATGATCCGTCGGCCGCAATACCGCTGGCAGCCGCAGCAGCGGATGCTGTTGTTTGGGTTTCTTCTTCTTCGTGTGCTGCTGCTTCTGCTGCTGCTTCTGAAGGCCATCCTAACACTTCGCACCCGCAGCTATTTGTGCAACAGCAGCGAGTGACTCTAAGCAGGCGGTAGAAGTGGACCTCATGGCCGTCAGCTGTACGTACACTGTGCCTTTCGGCTTTGAACTTGCCACTGCTTAAAGTGTGCGTATACCGTTCCATCAGATCTGGGCAGAAGCAGCGCAGCAGCTGCTGCCGTTGCAGCCTCAACAGCATCAACAACATGCTTTGCAGACCCTCGCACATCAGTACACTGAACCTGTCTGCCAGCCACCCCCCACCAAACCAGCTGACTAGACCCCCTAAAACTCCTCCCAGATCAGGCGGCGCGCATAGGGCTGTGGAAGCGCCAGCAGCAGACGTCGCTGCAGCAGCGGCTGCTGCTTCTTCACTTCTTTCCTCCACTGGCCCAGCGTTAGCCTGGCCTCTCTGCTCAACGGAATAACGCTTGTGGCGGCCCTCACATAAAAGTGGGGGTAACTGCAGCCCATGTGGAGATGCTGTGCTACACGAAGCGCATGTAGAACAGCTAGAGAGGGCTGCAGCAGCAGCATCAGCAGCTTTACATGGAGTCACGTTGCTTTGGGAGGGAATGCAAAGGCAAGAAAGACAAGACAAGGGCGCTTCGCCACCCCCGCCAGGCGGTCGATCCGCAGTCCCTCCATGTTGTGAATCTTTCAAATCGTTATGCAGCGTGGGCTCCGGCTGCTCACTCTGCTGCTGGTTTTGCTGCTGCTGCTGTTCCCGCTGGTACTGGTGCTGGTGCTGCTGCTGCTGCTGCTGGTCTTTCGGCTGCGGCGGCGGCTGTGACCGCCTCTGGCTGCGGTGGGCATTGGAAGGCGCACCATCGGCATCGCCTTCCCACATTGACAAGAAGAGAAGGAAATTGAGTCGATAGGAGGGGAATTTGCTTTGGGCTGCTTGTGTGCGATGGGTCGAAGCGTGGCGTTTGGTGGAACTAACGCCGAGGGCACCTGCCTCTACTACTGAAGTTTTGTCCGTCTCATAGAGAGAAAACGAAATGAGCATCAATTACACAGATACTACTCCCTGGTGTGGCCGCTGTTATTGGAGAAAAAAGTCAGTTTCCGCCGCCAAGCGTAACCCCGTTGCGGAAAAATGAACGGACGAGACACTAAGCTTGGCTGCGTTGGTGTGAGGCTACTCGTGAATATTTCAAAGAGAAGAGGCATTCAATTGGCCATTGGAGACACCTGATTAAACTAATGCAAAAGAAGAAGAGGGAAGAAGGACGAACCGAAGACTACGACCCAATGCAGCGGCTGCGGCTGCCGGTGGACCGATTCTGACGAGCATGCACGGGAGGCATTGTTCGGATTTTATTCGCCTAATAATTAAAGTGTCTTTGAAATTAAGAGCATTTAAGCATTTGTAAACGACATACTTCGTAAACCATCCCGGAAGAAGGAATAATGAAGACACAAGAAGGCTGTCGTGAGCCACGTTCAAAAGAGCATCTCGTCACGACCCACTGGAAGATCCGCCATCTTCTAGTGGGGATTTAGCACCATCTTCAGCAATTTTCCATATTTTTATTCACTTTATTGCAGTTTTACTTGAAGCGGACTTTTGATTTGCGATCGGATGCTGGCTTCCTCCTGCAACCTTCGGCCAGCGACCGCACGCGTTTCCGCCGCTGCGATCGCTCCGGCTGCCGCTCCTTTCTGCGGTGAGACGAAATGGGCCAATGATTGATGCCCGAGCATTTTCAATGACGAACTTTTCAACAGAAAGGTCATTGGAGAGGAAGATAAGCTGTCTGTCAACGCCGCCTTTCTATCCTGTGCCTTTGCAGCGCGCTGAGCCACGGGAGCTGCAGTGCACCTGGTCTGGGACCCATTGTGTCTTTCATCGACATCTGAAGCCTTCTCAGAGGCATCTTTTCCAGATACACATTTAAGATCTAATCCATTCAGATAAACGAATGCCAAGTGGAGAGTTGCCACTCCTTTCTCTGATTGCAGAGCCACCCGCCCGTCGGTGGCAAGAAGGGAGAGGTCTTAGTGGACAGTTGCATGCTAAACCGATAAGGTTCCACAACTCATGAACAGAATTGTAGTCATATGATAAGGGCTTTAGAACACACGCTCACGAAGAAGTGCGAGAGCAAAAAACGGCGGCACTGAATGCCACTTCGTCAGTCATCCCAATGAGGTTCCTTTACATGATTATATATATATATATATATATATATATATATATATATATATATATATGTTATTACATAGTATGCAAATGCACATACACGCAAGTGCACGCGCATCTAGATGAAACTGTATCTGAGTATATTTGTAAATTTTGTACAGGCCTGTACATAGACGCGCTTACTGTGAATATACGTATATTTGTGTGTATCCGAGCAAACATATGTACGAGATGCTCCAACAATTGATACGAAAGTCTTATTCTTCTCTTAGAACACTATACACTGGCCGCGAATGTGAGATTCAATTCGATGCATGCTTTACACTGACAGATTTAACAATTACTGGTATTGGTCGGCCCACAGAGCAATCGTTCCACCAAAGGAATTCACCGCCTTAATGGAACATCGGTTTAAGTACACATACACTTCGCAATACTGTAATGCTGGCAACCATAATTCTTCCCTTATTTGACTTGGCTGCCTTTCAATTTAGTAGACAAGCACCCCGATATAGCCAAGACTGACGGTGAGCGAAAAAGCAATAACTGCAGCAAGTCGATTTGCTGATTGTTTCCTATATCAGCAGAAGACAAAACCAAACCTAAACTCGCCAGTAGGCTGTATGAAACAATAGCTGCTCAGATTGCGAGTAACGACAGTCGTTGGGCATAGTCGAGGGCAGTGGTGAGCGCGAATGTAGTCAAAGATGCTTTAGAAAAGCGTCTACCCAATGCTGATGACCTTCCCCTCAATCCCCAGGCAACCTCCGCCCGGATACATGGGGCCTTGGGCCGAGGGATAGAAGGCGGCTTTGTATGATTGCAACGCGTCTCGCTGCAACTAGTGCTACAGGATAGTGCCACATGTCATCACAGTCATGTCCCCTTCGCATAATGCGCTGACATTGTAGAAATTTGAAATTTGTTGAAAACTTGATCCGCCCTCAGTAGGCTGCCAGTACGCAAGTTGATGTAGTCAACTTCGGCCGGACCATGTTGCATCTGGCCCCGCAACTCCCCCAAGCAGCGCATGCGCTCTTGTGAGTAGTCCCTCTGTTGGGTAGACGGAGGGGAGTAGCTCCTGATGCGCAGCGCTTCCTTTTCTTTGCGGCTGCAGCTGCAGCTGTGCTTCGCTTTCTTGCAATCAAGAAAGAGATCAGCTGCTGCTGCTGCTGCAGGAAGCGACACCCCTGGCAACACCAAAAAGGAAAGGTAGGGGCCACCGACGGACACAGAAGGCAGTTTTTAGTAGACCAATACGGCACGTCGTCGCAAGCAGCTGCTGCAGTCAACGAAACGTCCTGCAGAACCTCCTACGGAACCCCAGAGTTAATCTAGGCAGCATGTGTTGTTTCCTTCAATGCCCGATATCGCTGCTGGTGCATCGCCTGCCGACAATGCTGCCACCCATCCATACAGGTAAATGAAGAGGTGGTAATCTTCTGGATCATTCGACAGCTGTCATGGTGTGCAGAGAGGGAGGCTGTCGTGCAAGCGCCTAATACTAGAGTTCAAACCCCAAACGAAAAGCGCAGAACGTAGAACGGAAAGAATTACTCGGGGAAGCCAAGCGTATACGAAAATATTCGAGCCTGTACCCAAGGGGGTTGCAACTCGTGCTGCACGGCAGCCCCACATGTAAACACATCCAAACCTCACTTTGCTGCATGCACTAACTTAATAAGCAATTGTTGAGCACTTCCTTGTCCGGTGGTCCGTAGTCTGGGTACCAATATAGGACACGTCTCAACTGCCCTTAGGGCATGCTACACAGACGTATTCACACTTCTCCTTCCGCTAAAAGATGCAGTAGCCGCTGCAGCTCTTCGGATGCGTTTTGAAGACGGAAATACAAGCCGATAAAGCGAATGATGTCCTGCACTGCGCCCGCGTCGCGACACCTGTCATGGATGGCCAACAGAGGCAGAGGCATTATTCATGAATTCTTTTCGGTGTAAAAGCTACTCCACATGTTTCAACATGCCAAGTTGTCCAGCTGTTGGACACTTCGCCGGCAGAGGAAACTTCCTGATCAGTATTGATGGTGCGAAAAGAGAGAGCGGATAAACTTTTGATAAGGACTTTAGGAAATTCAAAGATGTTTCAATTTCTCCCCATACGGTCTCGCTGCTAATCAGAGCTATGCAACTAGCCGCCCAACTTTATTGGATTAGGGTTCGTTGCTTGCGTGTGCGCCAATAAAACACGCAGTGTCACCGCATGCAACTACAGTACCCGGTCGCATTCGAGGACCGTCGTGAACGGGAATAAAACCACAAATACTTAAGGGGCGGGTCTTTTCCAAGTATCGCATATCTTCTGAAGCACCTAAACCAAGCACTTGGGCCTGCGCCAAGGGCTTAAGGCCCTAGAAGAGAAGACGGCATGGCATGCCTCGCAACGCACCTCGCTGCAACGACTCCTGCAAGGCAACGCCAGATGCACGCACACCCAAATCGCCGTATTCAATTCACTAACGCTTTCGTTGACTACTGAACAGTTACTTGGCCCTTAGTAGGCAGCCTACATGCAAGTAATAGCGCATGAGCCAGCTACAGCCAGACCACACGGCAGGCCCTTTTCGATTGAAGCGGTCTTCGTTTTTTTCCTCAGCTCTGCATGTGAGTTGTACTGCTCATAATGTTGCATAGCTTTTGTGCGCGTTTTCTAATGGCATGCCTGTGTCGTGCATGTTGCGTGCATACGCAAGAGCAACTGAAATAGGTTCCACTGACATCGAGGACTGGTAGGCATGGGTGACAAAGCACCGCAGCAGCAGCAACTCTGACATGTGAACTGTAATCACCGTAGAACACAAATGCTTTTTCTTAAATCATGTAAACCAAAAAAGCCCCAAAGCTGCTGAAACTGCAGAAGTAGTTGCGCCATGACGTTATTTGCTCTTTGTTGTTACTGCGCTGTCACTTGTAGCACCTGGCGCTTAGACACCACCACGTGAATGCACCAGTGGAAATCTTAAAGTGCAAGTGAAAGCATCACAAAGTGAAGCTATTGATACACTGAGGCAAGCCCGTGAGTTCGCATGCGCAAGCGAAACAACAGGTGCTGCACAGCCGCTATTTACGCTGAAAAAACTCGTCAACGGGGCCTCCACACAAACTTAATAAAGCTGTTACAAGCCTTTCAGAGTGCTAGATGTATTAACAAGTACAGTTTGAACAAAGTTTCAATGAATGACCGCTTCGAAACCATCTGCGGCGACGGGAGACACCCAGGGGATACCAGTACTGCAAATAAGCCAAACACGCCAACAATTGCTTCGACCACAGACTTGACGCACTAACAAAAACGAATACGTGTTATTCAGCAAGGTGATTTGTTAAAATTGTAGTCACATAATGATGGGGCGGCAAGGCAGCAGAAAAGGAACTGCAGGCCGCGGAGACTTGCCAGGGGGAATTTTGGGGACAACGCCACCGAACGAAAACTTAGGAGAATTCGCTGAGGTCTCCAGATGTCTCCTCTTTCTTAAAATTCATCTTTTTAAGCGCATAAACAATTCATGTTCTAGCGTTTTGGCAGCCGATCCTCCAAAGGGGTGAGGTACCCTCTCTCCTCACAGTGTTTGCAGTTCCGCCCGCTGGTTGTGCAGATTTGAGGGCGATTGGAGGGGGCGTTTTCAGTCCTTCATCCATTGTAATCTAATTAAAAACGTCTTTTTACACTATATGTACAGCAGTTCCTTTATATGAGCTGCTCGGCATGCCGGACGTAGCTGGCCTCAAGGCCACTTGTGTGCAGGTCACCTCGCCAACAACGCCTCCAGTGATTCTGCAGCCTGATACAAAAGCCGTGCCTATGAGAAACTCCACATTCTGCGTGAAAAGCGCAAAGCTTGTCTTTTATTTGAGAGACCACCTCAGCCTCATCCGCTTTTTCGACGAACTTCATCTGATCTAAACACAAGTCGATCTGCAAAACAACGCCGCAGTCAAGAGATCCGCCCCAACGGGCACAGAAACTCGCACATGCAGCGGTTGGGGCTACCAATGCTACCTTAGCAGCATGGAGCCCTTCAACTCTCGTGAGGTTGGGTCTCGGGACAGCAGCGGGAAGCAGAAGGAAGCGAAAGAGGCCTCGGCTGCAATTCACGAGGCACGCAGCGCAACTTTGGATGAACAGAGGGGCAACTATCGCAGTGCGAACAGAACAGCAGACACTCGAAAAAATGGACTGCGCCGTCTTTTAAACGGAAAACGAGCAACTAAGGGACAACGGTGTGAGCAGAAAGTGGAAGATGCTGACTTCTTGCACCGGCAGGAACGAGTCGTCCGACCGGTCCCTTTCGCGCATATCTCGCCTGCACCGGCTCCAGATACGAAGGAAAAAAGCACCGGACCCCACGAGCTCGAAGCTGAAGCTGAAGCTGATGGAGAAAGAGCCAATAAAGGAGCAGCAGCTGTCGCTACAGGTCAAGACCTTTGCGTGCGTATCCCGTATTCACAACGTCGTGTCCTCCTCTATCCACAACATCCTCAGCCAATTGCCTTAAGCGGTTCAGGGGCCCGGAGTTCTGCTCCCCTTCGGCCACTGTTGCAACGGCTGTCCTGCTGCTGCAGCGCCCCAGCTGGTGGGAGTGGGCCTGAAGAGCAACAGGCGGCGCACAGTTACCTTTGCAGCCACATCTTGCAGGAAGCTGCTTTGCGTATTCAAAATGAGACGAAGATTGTATTTGACCCCTTTGCTGAAGAAGGCGACCCCAATCCGCCCTACGTGCTGCCCGTCTCTGCTAGCAGCTCAGCAGGCAGCAGCAATGGCACGTCCTTCTCTTCCAGTCATCCTGAAGTGGCCAAGGCAGCGTTGCTTCAGAACCCCAAGGTGGAACTCTTGCTTGACTACTATGAGCGCTTGCTGGCCGCCGAGCCGCTGCGGCTGGTGCCTCGTGGGGGCCGCTGCTGGTCCCCTTGTGCTGCGGCTTCCCCTGATGATATGCCAGGGTTGAACCCCTCACGTTTCTCCCCTTCGCTCCGCTCGGCGCCTCTCTTCAGCTGCCTCCCCATTGCCCCTTGGCATTTGTGGTGGCCAAAGGACTCGCTGGCTTCGGAGAGCAGCTGCGGCTTTCGGGTGTCGGTGCAGCTGTTGCATGTCGCGCTGTCAGACTGCCATTTGTTCCGTGAAGAAGACCTCGTGGCGCAGAAACTGCTAACTGCGTATGAGGTGTATGCCTACCTCGCTCGCTGCTCCAGCGGCGAGCAACTGACAACCAAACTCCGGAGCTGTCTGCAGTACGCCAGGGAAATGCGAGAAAGCTGCGGCCTCCCCCGGAAACTAGACCCCTTGCTACAGGCCGCTGCTGCTGTCGTTGCGGCGTACAGAAGGGACCAGCCGCCGCAGATGCAGCAGGCTCTGCTGCTGCAGAGGCTGCAGCAAATGCAACAACTTCCCTACGAGGTGCAGCAGCTCGCCGGATGGCTGTGTACCTTAAAGGCGGACCATCCGCAGGTGCGTCCTTGCAGCAGCAGTAGCAGCAGCAGCAGGAACCGCAAACACAGCAGCAAAGGTGCAGCATTCATCATTATGAGGTACACGCTCCTAGTGCTTACTTCGCTGTGGGTTTTCGGGCTGTGCGGCTGCCCTGTTTTTGAGAGTGTTCTGTCTTTGTAACCCTCTTAGTGGAATTAGGAAAAAAGTGCAGGTAAGGTTTTTCTTAGCTTCGTCCAAAGAAAAACATGCGCATCTGTGCTCCTCTTCTTGCCTCGTTGCAGCTGTGGAAGCAGTGGCTTGGCCATCTTCAGCAAAGACGGATGCTACGGTTGCAACGCGATCAGCAGCGTCAGCAGTTTGTTGCGGCTGGCGAGGCCATCGAGAAGCTGTGGCAGCAGCTGCAGCACCACAGGGATCTGCAGCAGTTCGACGGCACTGGCCTCCAGATGCAACTGCTGCTCCTCTCGTAAGGAAGCAAAACAGTGTCACCGCTGTTCTTATGATTATCTGCTGTTCGTTGCAAGTTCTTGGCATCCTACACCGGCGCACCACAACTATTCGCCCTGTGGCGGAGCCAGTAGCTGCTGCAGCTGCTGCTGCTCCGGTTTGATATCTTGTGCACCCAGGAAGGAGGAAGAAACTGAGCGCCAACAGCTCGGAGAGGAGATAGCAGCCGAAGTGGAAGAACTATTGACATATGCCGTTGATACGGCACCTCCACACCAGATTCCCTCTTTTGATATTTCGGGTGTATTGACAGCGATTCTCTACAAGCTCTTCGCCTCCTCTGTGCCTCTTCCAGGAACCCCTACCCGTCTGCTGTTGCTGTCCTCTAATGTGAGCAGACAAATAGGTAGACAGACGAACAAGGAAACAAACACAAAAAATAACAACGGACAACGAGATAGACTGACGAAAACTCCTGAGATCGAGCTATAGCACATAAAGTGCTTGCAACAGTTGAAGAAGCCACTCGTTTGCTCCTTAACACTACCACGCGTAACAAAAGTGCCTAAACAGCTTCAGCCACTAAGAGTTTCTCCTTCTGCAGCTTTCTTCTGAATCAGCAGAATACACGGAGTGCATCAAATCACGAATACTCCCCACAGAGAAAAGGCTGTGTCCTGCATGTGCACAGGAACTATCCGAGACAGCAGATGGCATCCAAGCCCCTGCATCCACATCAGCCATCGCAGCGGGAGAAGCAGTAGCAGCAGCAGCAGGCAGCGCTGCGACACTGCCTCTGCAGGAACAGCTGCGTCGTTGTCTCTGCCGCACGTTGTCTGCGGTTGTGAGCTGTCGAGTGAACGAGCGATCGGCAGGGGGGCAGAAGCACTTGGCGCTGCAGTTTCCTTTCTTTTCGACAGCTGCTGCCTTTCCTATTGCCTCTCCCGTACCTCCAGAGAGCCTCCCTCTGCAGTACAGGCAGCAGCTGCAGCAGCAGCAGCAGCAAACGCATCATGTCCTCACCTCCTTCCATGCTACTCTCAACGAACCGCTGGATTCCGTTTCACTTCATGTTGGCGTCACTCATCCCGGTGTGCAACATGGATATGAGGAACACCTGGTTTTATGTGATGCACTCTCCGTTTCTTGTTCTTCTTCTCCTTGGTCTCTCTGTTCTTCTTCATCCTATTGTTCTTCTTGTTCTTCTTAGCCCTCCCGTTCTATTGTTCGTCCTTATTTGTGTTCCCTTTCTTCATGGCCTTCTTTTACTTGTTTTTATTCTTGTTGATATCCTTGTTCGCTCTCGTATTCTTCTTGCCCTGTGTTTCTGTCCTTTTTATTTCTTTTTTTATTGCACTTGTTTGTTATTTGTTTGTCTACTTCGTCATTTTCTCCTTGTGCTTGGTCTTTGCTTTTTTTTGTCATTGCATTGCCCCTGCTGGCATCGCTCCTTCTGCACTGTTCCCCATCTTACCTCCGTCAGTCTTGCCATCGGATCCTTCGGAGTTTCTTACGCCGCATATTCGCCGTTTTGCTTTTATTGGGCTCTTCCAAGACGCGTGTGTACCTGCCTATCTGCCTGCCTGTCTGCTTGCACGCATGTATGTACTCTCCTGTGTGTGTGTGTGTGTGTGTGTGTGTGTGTGTGTGTGTGTGTGTGTGTGTGTGTGTGTGATCAGGTCTTCCTAAGCCTATTGAAACTGTTGTGGCGGTTCCCATGCCGCCTCAACTGTCTGCCATGAGAGAAGAATTCGTTCGCAGCAACTCATTGGCAGGAGAGCCATCCACTGCTTACCACCCGTCGCCCGTGTCTTTCTGTGTAGACCTTCCCTTTAGCTCTTTCGGTAGTGGCAAGGAGCAACAGCAGCAGCAACAGCAGGGGACAGCAGGAGCAGAGGCAGAAACCGGCACGGTTTATCCCCTGCACAGCCGTTCCATGAACTCTGTACAGGATCCACAAGCGCCATGTATTGTTCCGTTGCCATCGTTTTTGTCTCTGGAGGCAACGGAAGCCAGAGAGAGGCTGCTCCAGCAGCAGCTGCAGCAGCAGCCGCTGCTCGCCACTCCTGCCTGGGGGGACCCCGTATCAGCAGATGCTTTAGCTTTGGCTATTGAAAAGGAGGCTGCTGCCGCTGCTCAGATAAATGCCGCTCAACACACCAAGTTTCGTCTTGCTGCCGATGCTGCTACTATCCGCGCGGCCTCTGCTGCCGGCCTCGCAGAGGCTGTTGCTGCTGCGGTAGAAGCGCGCGAAGCCGACGCACCTGATGCTGCTGCTGCAATAACTCGAAAGACTCCCTTCTCCGCAGCAGCTACACGGCTGCGCACAGCCCTAGCCCGGTTTCCGCATGTGGGCAATAAAAACCAGGCCGTGCCGCCGGCAGCAACAGCAACAGCAGCAGCAGCAGGAGGCGGCACTCCTACAAGCCATGATATCGATACTCCTTCTTCAGCCGCAAGTGCTGCTGCTTCTGGAGACGTGATGGAGGAAGCAGAGGCACCAGCACAGGCGTCTTATCGGTCGGAGGTGCAGCACTCTGCCTCTCGTCCCGAAGGCGACCCGAGAGGACAGCATGAAGCTGCGTTGTCTCTGTCTCTCTCACTTCCTCTACGTTCATCGAGTCTAAAGGAAGCTGCAACGGAGACGGATAGAGTTGAAAACAATGCGAGCGCCGTTCATGAAGCCTCCTCAGCTGCCCTCCTTCCCTTTGAGTGGGGCATTACTCCCCAACCTCCTCATGCCTGCATACGTGCCTACATGCATGCTTGCACGCATGCCTACATGCATGTATGCATACTTCTTTGTTCTCAGGGCTGTTTTAGCGGCTGCGGCCACCGCGTTGCTGCTCCTGCTTCACGGTCATCGCTCTTGCATGCAGTGCTGCTAGTGTTTTCTCTCTTACTGTTTCCCTGCTTGTTTCTGGCCATTTGATGTCTCAGCGTGTTATCCTTTGCTGATGCTGCCGCTGCTGTTGCTGCAGGAGTTGCTGGCGCCTTTCGGGCTGCTTGAAGGTTTGCATCGTCGTAGCGCCTCTGCCTGGTGAACGACTCCCCTCCGCATGCCCCAAGTCAGCAGGTAGGCAGTCTGCAACCATCTGAGGTACACAGATATCGGGCTTGATACTGTAAAGTAAAACAAAAATAATTCTTTATTCGCTCGCCACTTGTCAAACGTTGGCAGCAGCCAATATTTCAGCTCAAAAAGGATAGAAACTACAGAAGGCGGCAGAAAGACCCAGACACAATTTGCATGCATGCCTTAGAAACCAAAAGAAAAGGCTATCCTGCAAACAAGGTTCCGCCCTATGGGTATAGGGGTGGTGGCTTGTCTTGTGTTGTAGCACGCTGTTTGTATATTGCAGTTCACCTGTGTCTTGAGCTGCATTATCTCATCAGTGTCCCTGTTACAAGGCGCTGTGTCTGTAATAAATAAATAAATAAATAAATAGATATATATATATATATATATATAAACAAATAAATAAATAAAAATAAATAATATATACAGAGTAGAAGCAGCAATTGTACGTGTATTGAAGACAAACAAACAAATGCTGCATGCAGAGTTAATATCTGAGGTGTCTGTACACCTCGCTTCTCGCTTCACCCCAACCCCACAATTTATTAAAAATAGAATTGAGGTTTTAATAGAAAGAGAATATATACAAAGAGAAACAAATAATATGTATAGTTTTATATATTTAGGGTTTAGGGTTTAGGGTTTAGGGTTTTCTGTGTCTCCAACCGTCTCCTTATCTACCTGTCTCCAACTGTCTCCCCATCTACCTGTCTCCAACTGTCTCCTCATCTGCCTGTCTCCAACTGTCTCCTCATCTACCTGTCTCCTTTTTTATCTGTCTCCTTTTCTCTATCCATCTGTCTCCTTGTCTCTCTGTCTCCTTTTACTTATATATCTGTCTCCTCTGTTTTATCTATCTGTCTCCTCTTTACCTATCTGTCTCCTTTCATATACATATCTGTCTCCTCTACCTGTCTCCTTTTGTTTATCTGTCTCCTTTCATCTGTCTCCTTTCATTCATTTATCTGTCTCCTTTTGTTTTTATTTTTTTTATTTTTTATTTTATTTTTTGTTTTTTTGTTTTTGTTGTTTTGTTTGTTTGTTTATAACTACCTTTCTTTTGTTT